>JAAAKQ030281117.1:0-10454 GCA_010016005.3 Zanna intricata | reverse complement strand
ACGACTGGCACTGGATAGGAAATCTTGGAGAGCTGCATCAAACCAGTCAAATGACTGAAGACAAAAAAAAAAAAAAATACATAAGAAATTTTCTTTCCTTGAATTGAAAAGATGTTAAATAAATTTTTTTGTTAAGTTGATTTTCTATTTATCATTTGGAAAAATTATGCAAAGTCGATATTTAAATTCTCTAGAAAATACAGGTTATTCAAAAAGATTGAACCTATTTCATGACGCAGTTTTTCAGTTCAATAGAACCGTTATAGAATGAAACAGATCATTTTAAAGAGTAGGTTTTTAAGTTTCGATTAACTACCGCATAAATGCGTTAATTATAGTAATCTCAAAATAGCGAGTCAACAAAAATAGGCGTTCTGCGTTCTCGAGTTCACGAAAACAAATTCGGTGAAGCGTGCTTTTCGTAGGCGATTCGACATTCATCTGCCCTCTCCGAAGAACATTTGTCGGGGATTTCAACTGTTTGAGGAGATCGGGTGTTTCTGTAAGGAAAACGTTCAGGACAAACACGAGTTTCGGAGGAACATTTGCAGAGAATTTGTGATGCGTTTCAGCGTAGCCCACACAAGTCTACAAACTGAGCTAGCCGTCAGCTTGCAATTCCTCAACCAACTATCTGGCGTATGCTAAGAAGACATCTACATATGAAACCATACTGACTACATCTGGTTAAAATACTTTCCTATAACGACAAAAGGGAGCGATTGGAATTTTGTGAATTATGCTGGAGAAACCTTCATTTCATGTTTAATTTCACTGATAAAGCAACCTTTAACTTAAATTGCACAGTAAATCATCATAATGTTCGTATTTGGGGGTTGGAATCCCCACATATAACAATTAAGCAAGAGAGAGATTTTCCTAAGGTGAATTTGTTTTGTGAAGAGTGTAAGGACAACCTAAGGTGAATTTCTTCTCTGAAGAGTTTAAGGACAAGGTTTATATTCCCTCTTTCTTCGAGGGAAACATCGTTATTACAAGATAAACCTTTTTCGAGACGCTCCAAAATTGGCTCTTCTCGTTACTACAAGCAGATTCAGATGACTACATCTTATAATTAGACGGAGCACCGCCTAATTGGCACCTGATAGTACGAGCATTTTGAAAATTACTCCGATGATGGATGGGTCGAAACGGTACTCAGGATCTGACTCTTTGTACTTGCTCTGCGAGATCTTCTTGTTTTTTGTCTAGCCCACAAACATCAATGACCTTAAACATCGAATATCAACTACGATCAACTCGGTGAATCGTGTAACATGATGTTACGAATCCAGGGAGGAATTTCCCTATCGTTTTGATGTTGCCTGTGCTGCTTCTGGTGTTCACATTAAACACTTGTAACACAGGTAATGAAACTTGATTATGAGTAGAATACTTACTACTATGATTTGGTAAGAATTTTGTATTATTTTTCCTTAATGGATTATTAAATTAGTTTATTCTTTTTCAATAACCCGTACAGCTTATACCCTCACAGCTGTTTGGCCGTGTGGGTAATTATTGTTTCCAGAAAAAAAAAATTAGATAATAAATGAGTAGAAAACAAAAATTTGTTATAAGTTCTGAGTTTTCAGTTAAGTATTTGATTTAATTCTGTATTTATTAATAATGACAGAGAATTATTGAAAAATCAAAGAAACTACTTACAGCTGGTTAAAGTCGTTCTTTATCTAATTTAGGATTGAATTTTTTTTTTTTTTTTGCAGAGTACCATAACATCTATATATCCGAGATGTAGAACACAGGGTATGTACCATAGAAGTGTCCTTGGTTCCCTTTCTTCTCATTATGTACGATGTTCCATCAGATATAAAACCATTCATTGCAGGTAATAATTACTAGAAGAAAAATAAAAACGTCTACTTCATCAATTAAAAACAAATAAGTATAGATAAATCAATTGCTATATATTTTTCAGGTGGATTTACCACCTGAATATCTTTGCTTCAGTATTTCAGTGTATATGCATAACTCATTACTTTCAATCATTTTGTATTCTGTTGAACACGAAAGAACGTCTTGTCAATGAAGAAATATAAAATTCAATAAGTTTAAGTTAACAGGAGTTCAGTATTTAAAATTACACTAACTTGTCATTCAGTAGAGTATGATGAATACTCGGTAAAAAAAAAAAAAATGTATTATTTGCTACAGGTGGAGGAGGTGTAGAAGGTTCAAAATTTATTATTTGGAGACTTTCTACTGCATTTGTCTGTCACTGGTTCCAAAAAAAATGTTGCAAAGGTAAGTTTTATTTTTATCTACAAAATTTTTACAATTCATGGGGTTAATAATTATCAATGGAGATTCAAAATTTTAAGTGTCACAATTAGAATAAATTTTAACATATGGTTAATACTTTAAAAGGTATGGTATCTATTTTAAGGTTAAGGTAATAGATAAAACCTAATAAGAATGGTAATACTTCGTTTTATATCTATATTTGTTTGTATAATTTTGTTTATAAGTGTCCGTAATGTCTAGTTCAATGATTAATTGTGTAAATAATTCCCAATATTTTACTCACAAAATGTCATATTTATATTTATATACAGAAATAAGTTAAACTACAAAAAATTACGTTACCTTCAAAAAATTTGAAGCAATAATATATTCTATTTATTTCTTACCTTCTAAGTTTATTTCTAGATTATAATATGTAAAAATTTAAAACAATTTCAAAATATTTTTATACATTCCAACCGCAAGGAAATGTGGATCTATAACGAAATATTTTCAACGATTCAAAATATAACTGACGCGGAAAAGTTTTTTTTTTAACATTTTTTCAACATCTGTTAATATGATTGGTTCTATATTAAAAAAGAAATCGTCGTTTTAAAAAAGGTTCTTGTAAAATTTTTATATTAAAGATTGTAGCTAAAATAATAAAATTGAAAATGATTTGATTTTATTTTATTGATTACATTCTTGCTTACCGGGAAAAAAACTGGAACGTTTTATTAAATTTTTTTACAAGTCTGATTCTCATAAATAAACAATATAAAATTCAGTCTGTTTTATTGATCTGATTTACGGATATTCGTTATCTTTTACGGATGTGATTTTATCGGCTGTGTATTATTATTATTATAATAAAAAAAAAAAAAACTGCATATCTACGATATATTACAAAACATAACAACAAAACTGTAATAATAACAGTACCTATAAATTCGATAATATTAATTAAAAACGCGGTGTATAGAGACTAAACTGTGAAAGTAGTAGTTAGTTAACTTTTTATTTCTACTGCTATTCATATCAGTCAGCAGATGAAATAAACAAAAGTTTATCTATTATTGATAAATCTATCTCTGCTAAATGAGAATTATTATTGTATACGGTTATGTTTAAAAAGTAATGTCATTACTTTACGCGTTTAATAATTTATTTATTTATTACAAAATTTACAATTAAAACAAATTTACAAATGTAAGTATTATATCCTTCTAGTTAAATCTAGCTAATTGAAAGAGTTACAAAATTAACTATTTAAAGTTAAATTTTAATTAATTATTATTATTGTTTTATTATTATTATTTATAACAATAAAAATAATAATGATAAATAATAATAAATTAATGTAATATAAATGGTTTTTTTGTTTATTATTTTTTCTACTTTATCTTTTCCAAAGAGTAAATGTAATAATAAAAATTTCGAAAAAAATATTAAATAATATATTTTAACTATAATAATGAAGTGATGAACTTTTTTTAAACCAATTTTTCGTATCGATAAGTATCAGGCGGAAATAAATAATTGAAAACACTTGTGTTTTTATACTTAGTTAATAGAAAGGTTGTGTTTATTATAAGTTATAATTTTACAAAAGAAAAACAAAAAAAAAAAAAACTGTTAAATACGACAAGATTGATTCAGTAAACTGAACATAAAGATTTACATTTAAAAATTTTTCATAATTCAAAGAATTCAGTGGTTTAAAAATAATAATTCAGATCTGCCAGGCGATTATAAACTTTTAAATGAAATCTGTAACAAGTATATTCTACTTTATTTAGTTTGTGGGAAATATTTTGAAATTTGTGATGGTAGAATTAGGTGAGTGTCAGTAATGACTAACTTATAAAACCTAGATCAAGGGATATGACCGTCTTGCCCTTGAACACCAAAAGGTTACCTTGTTGTGTTCTCTTTCAAGTGTGGTGTGTTGTTTGTCATCACACGGCCCTTATTTTTTTCAAAACAAGGACGGCAACACGACTCCCACAATCACTTCAGATCGGTACCGTCGCTATACTGAAAAATTTTGTTGCGCAAAAAAACGGCAGGCATTTTCCCAAATTATTGATTATCTTGGGTTTCAACAAGATGAATAAACTTGCACAAAAAGCGCGAATATCGATGACTGCTGTATGCCATTCGTTTAATTAACCGGGAAATTTCGAGAAATGACACTCCATGTTGTCATGAGACTCCAGTTGTCAGAAATGAGACTCCACTTAAGTCTCATGATTTGTCGGTGTTGTGCGGTTTCTTCATGCGGGGTCATCTTAAAGGTGAAGTATATAGCACTCGAGTTTCTGCGATAGAAGAAATAAAGACCAAGATCCGAATAGCAACTGTTAAAAATTCTATGGAAATGCTGTGTCGAACCATTTAGAGTTTCATTAAGAGACTGCAGGATTGTATATGAAAATATGGTCTTGATCACCTGCAAGATGGAATCTTCATAAAATAAATTTTGGGAATGTATTCATAAATGGCACGCTTTTGTTATTTAAATGTTATAAATAAATTTATTTAATATTATTTTTTCATAGGGATATTTAATTTTCAAAATTTCCCGTTTCTCTGAATCAATCTGTATATTAAATTTAATTTCAGCTCATTTATTATTTCAATTATTTTGAAATTTTACAATTATTAAAGCTCAATTTTAATTACTTTTATTATAAATTTCAATAATAAAAATATAAGTTTTCTGAAAAAAAATTTCTGAGGTTTAAGTGTATTTGAATAAATTTCAACTAATGTACATAGGTTTTTATTTATATTTTCATAAAAATATTTTTCGTCTCCTTTAATATTTGTAAGAATGAAGAGATTTTTTTCTATATATTTTTGGTTTGTACACAGCTTATCTTGAGTTTACACACGTAATACTGTATGTATAGAAATGGCATCAGCTCGACGTAAAATCTTAAAGTTGGTTTTTCCATTGCTTCCTTTCGCAGAAAATACTGTCTTTAGGGTTATATTGGATCGTAATGTATTGCTTTTCTAGACTATATCATCTTCAAAACATATTCTTACCGCTGTTGTGTGTTGTGTATACATAAAGTTTTCATATCATTGATATTTTCTATTCCCAATTGTTGACTAATCTTTTTGCTACAAATGCAACTAGGTATGGAATATTATTTTCAACTAAACATGGAAGACATGTAATTTCTATTCCTTTTTATCTGCAGACAGCTTCTGACAATGAGTGCGCACTTTTCATATCCATATTCATAAGCAGTATATTTGTTATATTTATATAAAACCTGAGAAAAATGTAATTTTGTTCTTCTTTTTTAAATTTTTATGTTTAAGTTTATCTTGTGAACTTTGATATTTCGGTTATTCTGTTAGATGTACTATCTTCCTTAAAAAATATTACAACTTAGAGTAAAAAATGTTAGTATTTATTGTTAATGTATTATTTATTATTAAACAGTATTTTGTTTTTTAAATTCTTCCTTATCAAATCGAAATATCTTGAATTACAAAATTTTCCTTGCCTGTTTATTAAAATACCAGCATCTCCCGTCGTGACCTTACCCGCGATATATGGGTATAGACATTACAATTTTTTTTTTCTAATTGTGTGTTCTCTCTCAGAGTTCTCTCAAAGTTATCGCTATTCAAAATTTATCGGATCAAAATTAATTTGGATGATTATTTATCCAAGTTAATCATTTAACGTATATTTCAGTAATAAAATAAATCGATATATTATTTAATTCCTCTAGTATGTATGTTACGATCTGTTCAACTAGTGAACAATAAACAAACCCACCGGGTTGGTCTAGTGGTTAACGCCACATCGCAAAACAGCTGATTTCGAGGTCGAGAGTTCTAAGGTTCAAGTCCTTGTAAAGATAAAAATTTTTATACGGATTTGAATACTAGATTGTGGATACCTGTGCTCTTTGGTGGTTGGGTTTCAATTAACCACACTTCTCAGGAGTGGTCGACCTGAGATTGTACGAGTACAAGACTACACTTCATTCACATTCATGCACATCATTCTCATTCATCCTCTGAAGTAATACCTTACGGTAGTTCCGGAAGCTAAAAACAGATAAAGAAAGTGAACAATAAACAATCCTCCCACGGCCCAATTAGATGAGGATGACATATATATGGCAAGTAGATGAGGTGTAATCTTATATAGACAGACCGAACGTTCCTGAGAAGTGTGGTTAATTAAACCCCAATCATCAGAGTACACTGTATCCTACTTCAGTATTAAAATTAGCATAAAAGCAACTGTTTACTTTTCAAGTAAACTCAGATTCAAAACTCAGAACCATCGACTTGGGAAATCAGCTGTTTAACAACTGATTTGTGACGAGTTAACCACTAAAGACCAATTCGGTGGACTATCTTTTCTTCTCAATGAGATTATATTTAGTAAATCACATAAGTATCTGAAGAAATCGATATTGACATAGACAATGATCGATATCGATAAAAACAATGATATTTATTTCTTTCTGTGCTTCGCCTGAGAAACCACCATAAGGTATTATTAATTCAGAGGATAAATGAGGATGAAATGTTTGAATGTAAATGAAGTGTAGTTTTATACAATCTCTGGTCGACAATTACCGAAATGTATGGTTAATTTAAATCTTGGTTAATCGACGAAATCGTGGTTAATTGACGATGAGTTACGAATAAATGCATTTCCGCACTCCCCGTGGGGTCATCATTGGGTTGTGTCGGGCTCCGAATCAGGGACGCTATCCGCCCCCCAGTTAGTCAAACCCAGCGAACTAAGAAGCCTGGCTGAGCGACTAAGCAAACTCCACAGCCTGCCCCCTACCGACTAAACCGCCCTCACTGCTCTTTTCTGCCCCGAGACCGGACCCGCATTTAAGCATAACGCAGTCTCGAGGGGACGTGTCCAACGGATTTCGGAACTTCACTCCCTCTTCTGTATACTTACGTTCTCCTGGTGGTGTACTTCACCTGTCATCCATGTGAACAAAGAAAAAAATAACATCCATACTACCACCCATTAACACATTCACACCCTGTTGTATGTGTAGATGCGTGTGTGCACGCGTTTACGCCCAAGGAGAACGGAAGTCACCGTGCGTCATCATCACCACCCATCCTCATAGCAAGGGCAAGTGGCGACTCAGCGGTAGGCTGTCCCTTCCCCCCGGCTCCACCATGTTCGTGACTGCACGAGTATCCTACGACCCTGTCATAGAGGGAAGGGAGTCCCTCGACTTCGAAATCAGCTGTTGTGCGATGACGAGTTCACCACTAGATCAAACCGGTTGGTGTAGACAATGATATTCGATTAACTAAAAGTAGTTGTAAGTATTTTATAATTTTTTTATTTATGACTTATATAATAGTGAGGTTTGAACTGTGTTAAACATTCCTGATTCCTAGGGGTCGTAAGAAAGTTACAGTTAAAATTTGGTAATATTTGATTCAGTAGTTTTCGCGGTTACCAGAACCAAATAAAGATGTTGTCTCTTTATACAGTCAGTCTTTATATCTCTCAATTTTTTACTGATTTTAAAGAAAAGAGAAATTCGACCAGTTTGTATTAATTTTTTTTTTTTGTATGTAGTAGGAAATACAACGTACAAACTTATATTTGCTACAATACTTGTTCGTAATAATTTAATATGTAGTGGACGACAGTTTTGTTGATTCATTTATTTTTTTTTTTTAACTAAGTAGATGTTTACATCTGCTGGTACCGTAGCAAATTTTCAGTTAACACCAATAAAAATTACATGGTTAAAACCGTTTTGAAAAAAAAAATTTATATATATATATATTTTTTTTTGTCATTATAATTGAATATTATTAGAATAAGATTATTGGTTAATGATATTTAACCTGAAACTATTCTGATATTCAAAATAACTCCATGTTTGCTTAATCATCTGTATTTACATTCATTTTCTAAGAATTAAATTCTGTACAAGTTTTGATATTTAATCTTCATTATTTATTGACCGTATAATAAAACTATTGTGCTACATACCTTTTTTAAATTTATTTTTTTGTTTAATCTCCGGAACCACCGTTAGATATACCTTCAGAGGATGAGATGAATGATTTGCAGCGTGTGTGAAAATGCCGTGCCTGACTGGGATTCGAACCCGGAACCTCCGAATGAAAAGCCGAGACGCTACCACTCGCGTTACGTAGGCCGGAATTGTAATACAATTCTAAAACAAACTTGTTGATCGACTCCCGAAGTTTGTATTTTATGTCGGATATCTTAAAAACTACTGGAGTTACCCTTCTGGGATATACCGCAAAAATTATATACGAATAGTAGGTCTTCTTTTATTAGAAGAGATAAAAAAATCGGGCGAAATCTTTCGCTTGTTGTAACTCCAAACCTAGTGTTCCTAAACCTTTGTTTATATGAACTTTTTTCATTATTTTTACCAGTAGAAATGGAGTTCGTGAGACACTATGTATAATAATAAATATTTTTAATAAAAAAAAACTAAAAAAAATGAAAAACACTCTAAAAAGAAAGGAAAATACAATTTATGGGACTATATAATGTTTTGTGATTAATAGTTATTTAAATTTTAATCTTTATCTCAGGGGAAATTTAAACCAAATAACTGTAAAAACTTGTTAATTTGAATCTAGTACTAAGCGTCAATAAAGATGAATTGAATGGCATTATTTTTTAAATCTTTTATTGCGTTTTTGAAGTTAGTTGTTTTATTGTAAGTTTTAATAATGAGAAATTAAATAATATTACGTATTCAGATTACTAAATGTATTTCTTAAATTAACCGTAAAAAATTAGTACAATGAAATTATCTCTTAAGTTATGAATTGTAATTCTTAGATAATAAATGAGCAAGTTTTGTCATTTTACACTTAAAAGTATTTTTATCACTCCATAAAAGGAAATAAAGACTCTTAGTTATATCGTTATAATGAGTAATTCTTAACAAAAGTAACGTTGAAGCGTCCCTTACAATGAATGAATAGACGGAGAAATAAAAAAATTTTATTAATATGAAGATTAATGGTTTTGATAATAGGTTTTTGTCTAATTTTATTTTACTTAATATTTATTACGCGGTTAGATTTTTTAAATAAAATTAATTAATTTCGAGATCGGTATATATTTTTATTTATTTATTCAACAGGAAATTTATAATTAAATTTTTCTTTTTTTTATGCTGTTTTAGATCGTATTTTAAATTAGACCCATTTGTATATGTAATAATGAATGAAATTGTCAAGCTTTTATCGGAAATCAAATACGCATACGGGTTCATACCCAAATATTTATATGCAAAGCAACGAACTGCTTGTAACGATCACAAATATTTTGTTACCACTTTCACTTAGCAGACTGTATGTTTGTTGATGGATTTAAAGCTTAATAATTTGTTTCATAATAATATGTTACATAGTAATAACTTAAAGCTCTTTTATTCTTTAATTAATATTCTGTTTACTTAAATAATTAGTGTTTATTAATGCAATTTATTTTTTAAAAAATTTGAAGTAAATATATCTAGTTTTTACCGTATTCGATTTTACCGCCTTCTGAATCTCCATATCAAATGTCTGCTTGTCAACAAAAAAAATAAGTTATTTCGTGTACCTGCAATCATACATGGTAATTCAAAAATGTTTAATCTCTATGAAATATTAAAAAGAAAAAATTATAGGTATTCCTTCAAAATTTATTTAAATCAACTAAATTTATATTTATTCAAACATAGATAAATTGAAATTTATATAAATAAAAATATAAATGTTCGTTAGTTCAAATTCTTAGATCTCCAAGAGTTCTTCATCGATTGCTTTGAAATTTTAACACAACGTTGCATTCGAATACGCGCGTGTTTTATATACAGATTTCTGAATTAGTTTGGACCCGCGAGATTAGTTTGGCGCTGGGATCTAGATATTTCGAAAAATTGTATTTATTGTCCGATCTGGTTCATATTCAGAATATGTGTTACTTACATGTAAATAAATATCTCTGCAAAAAATGGATCCGCTAGATGGCGCTGGAGTCGAGATATTTGGAAAAACATTTTTGGTCCAGTTTGGCTCATATTCAGAATATATATTAATTGCGTAAAAAGAAAATTTTTTGCAAAAACTATGCCCGTTAGCTGGCGCCGGTGTCGACATATTTACGAAACAAACTACTAATATACAAACAAACTTTCTTCTAT
>JAAAKQ030281106.1:0-10454 GCA_010016005.3 Zanna intricata | reverse complement strand
AAAAGAAGAGACAGACTTATAGGCCACATATTAAGGCATCCTGGAATAGTCGCTTTGATATTGGAAGGACAGGTAGACAGGAAAAATTTTGCAGGCAGGCAACAGTTGGAATATGTAAAACAAATTGTTAGGGATGTAGGATGTATACTGAAATTAAACTACTGGCACTAGATAGGGAATCTTGGAAAGCTGCATCAAACCAGTCAATTGAATAAAGACAAAAAAAAAATTTTATTTGGTTATTTAAACATTTACCAACATGAAACTTGTAAAGCATCATCAAACATTTTATAAGTGTAATGAAATTATAACATTTTTTAAACTATTTATTACCTGATGGGATCTTTCAACTGAGTGACTGTTTGCCACTGATTACAATTAGGACTAGAACAAAATGATTTCAGTTCTTCTAAAGCTTTGGCAGTCTCTTTAACACCTTGTTCATAATATTCATCTTCTGTCAACAACCGTGGTTTCGGTTTAGCAATGTAAGTTTTACTGTAAAACATTAAAAAAGATTTCATTGCTTTAAACTGTCAAATATAAGATCTTTTGTTACGTGTTTTACAATTAAAATTAAATTACTTACTCATTAACTATTAATTAAATCTATGAAAGAATTTTAACAGTAAATGCTTAATTAAATTTACATACCAGGTTATCATAAAAAAAAAGCCATGAAAGTTAAAAAAGATTTATAAATTGAAAGTTTTCATTATTTCAGGCAAAAGAGTACAAAACAAGGTGAGGATACTAGTTTTCATGAACACCACTGTGAAAGAAAGAAACAACACACAGTGAACTTAATACTTTTTGTTATTACTGCAACATTACACATACTTTTAAAGATAATAATAACATACCTACACCTTTCCAGGTCTTCATCTGATGAAAATATATTTCAATTAGATTAAACACATTCCATTATACTGTCAACCACCTTGTCTTTAGTTTATTTCCTAATTTAGCACTGGCTACGTCCATGATATTAATTAAAACTTTACTTTGATAATGACAATCAAATTAAACAATAAATTTTTTTTTTAAATGTACTTTAAAACAATTTTAGTCATTCTTTGTGACTATCTTCTAGTGCTACTGTTTTCACTGACATCAGCTGATGCGAAACAAACAAAAACCTTATTTTTTGATCATCTTTATAATTCATCCAATTTCACTATCTTTGTTTTAGTTTACAAACAAACTGAATTTATCTTCCAGAAATAAATCTGACACTCAAAATTTTGTCTTAACTCATTTTTGGATTCTGTCACAAGGAAAATGTCATCAGAGAATGTTAAGAATTTTATTCTGTTTACTTGAATAGCAACTCTACACTACAATTTGCCCATAAATTCCTGTATAACTTCCTACATATACAATTCAAAAAGCAAAGGGGGGAAGGCATTGTTGCATTTCTAAACCACAGCTTGCCTTTCTTCACCACCTTCCATTACTACCACTATTTTTTTTTGTGCAATTATCATTTCTCTTTTCATAATTTCAATCCAATGGTAAAAACAATGTTTCTTTTTTCTATACGATTAAATACAGATATGCAAATGGCTTTATTCCTTCAAAGACAGATTGGTTTCTAAGATCAATGTGAGGAACCGAATGGGGGCCCTATCTCATTAAATCCAAGCTAGGTCTTCACCTTCCATCGTAAATTCTATTCATCTATAACATAAGCTTTACATATAATTCAAGTTATACAATATATAATTTAACTGGATTTAAATGTGAACAGTGTAATCAGTTTCTATAAACTGTAATGAATATTTAAAAAATAAACTATTACGATGCGTGAATGGAAATAAAAAATTAGAATTTTAATGACACAAAGAAGACAAACATAATCTCTGTAAAGCAAGATTAATCAAAATTTAGAATAAAAAAAGATAAAAATATTCAATCTCCTAACAAAATACATTTCTATTATAGATCACTTACCTAAGAAGAGATGAGTATGAAATCACAAAAAAAAAAGTATAGAATCAAATAACTGAATGGATGAAAACAGTTGATACCTAAAACTATTAATGCACCTTTTATTAAAATAAAATAAAAATTAGTTTTGTTCGAATAATCCAAAAAAAAAAAAAAAAATCATATGAACACCACATGATTTCCTTGTACGCCTATTAAATTACATATACACATTTTTACAAGTATGGATACATATATTTTTATTTCACTAATAATATGTGATTTTTTTTTCATATATAAATATATATATATTTTTATTGTTATTATTGAATTATTATTTATTGTAAAAATTTGTTTACAATCACAGGTTAATACTTATTAATAAATCAACACATTTAAATTGGAAAAAAAAAAAAAAAAAAAAAAAAAAAAACGAAGACAGATTTGAATTGATATCCCTTCCCCCTTGTAAGATTGAAATATTTCGTTAATTAAAATTTTATTTGGCTATAACTCTGGAACCAATGAAAATAAGAACCACTTATGACATATCATTGAAAAGCTGTTGATGAGAGCTTATTACTGTAGTTGAGTAAAAGTCCAAAATCTAATTTTTTTGGAATTTTGTACTTTTTGGAAACTTTTGGTTCAGTTGCAATAAAAAGCGGGATGTACAACTAGATGTTGCAAAAGTCCTAAATCCAAAATTTCAACATTCTACGGCTATTGTTTTTAAGTTATACAAGATAGGTATGTACATACAGCCAGCCTCCGTGGCACGAATGGTAGCTAGCGTCTCTGAGGTCCCGGGTTCAAATCCCGGTCAGGCATGGCATTTTTCACACATGCTACAATTCATTCATCTAATCTTCTGAAGAAATCCCTGATGGTGGTTCCAGAGATTAAAAAAAAAAGTATGTACATATCATCTTGCTAACACTAGTAAAAGTGGGTTCAGGAATGGTCAAAATGGATATTTCCCCTGAAATCTGTGATTACAATACTTCTTTGTTCATATGAAGTACAAAGAAGTAAAAAGCAATCAATACAATGATTCATCATCCCTGAGGTCCAAGAAGAGCTTAAGCAAGGATGTTTGAACTTTAAACTTTGACCACTGTTGTTTGGGACAACAAAGAGATATTGCTTATTAAATTCTTTCATTGGGGAAGAGCAGTAAATTTTAATATGTATTGTGAAACTCTTACGTCCTCTTCAGAATAAAAGATGGGAAGTTCAAAAATTAAAGTGATTTCAGTGGGAAACATTTAAACAACAACTGTACAGTTCTCACCTCACACCTATCAATTATTATTACATTTTTTCTCCCATTTAACACAATGATCTTCATTGTGAATGTTTGAAAATGATGGAAATTAAAAAAAAAAAAAAGTAATAAATGGTTTAAATCACTGGTTATTTCAAAATGTTTTGAAAATAGAATAATAATGCTTGAAGAATATGTTTTGCAAAAAAATGGTGATTTTGGAAAAATAATACAAACATCAAAATCTATTTTAATGAGTTTTTTTTTATCCCACTTTACATCAAATTAACCCTTACTCAAAAAAAAAAACCTGCCTTTTACAATCTTAAATAGAGAAGGGTTCCGAGATCAATTTCTGTACAAAATAATTTTTGGGTATTTTGAGCTTCCTTTTGTGAAAAGTTTTATGTAAAAGATGTTATAAAAAAAATCTTTTTTTTAAGTAGATAGTAGTAGCATTTAAACTAAACATTTTGTTTAAAACTACAGGTGTAGTAAATTGTGTTAAAAAAAAATCTACTGAATCTGGGAATGTCAACAAAGATAAATTAATAAAGATCAAAATGTAATATTGAATATTTTCTGTAATGCAAATATAAGCACCGACTCAAAAGAAACATTTACTTTCCTGAAATTAAACATGTAATAAAATGTAAATTTTAATTCTTTAATAATTTATACTATTATAAAAAGAGGAAGAGGGTTTTTGATTTTTTCGTATAAACAAAAAGAACTCAATCAATCACAATCACTTTTTACTGATGTTTCTTCACAAAACAAATTGTTTTTAGATATATTTCATCTTGAAAAATCTCAAAAAAATATATATATAGATAAATATATATATATATACGCACATGTAGTAGTGGAGGAGATTTGCCAGTTCAAGCACAAACTTTAATGAACAGTGCGTGTCTATTACTGTGTGAGCTGGGTTTAAACTGAATGATTATGAATAACTAAAACCCAATTTTTAATTTTTTTGAAATTCTGAGTTTCAAGGGTTAAAATTAATTTTTCTTGAAATCCTGTTATTTTTTTTTAATTTTTCAGTAAATTAAAACAAAATATACTTGATTTTTGGCAAGTGTAATTTTCATACCAATAAACCAATTTCTAGATTTTTTAAATTCGATCTTGAAAGGGTATGAAGAAAGGTAAAAGACTGTTTGAACAATGATTGTAAATTTTCCCAATCACAACTATAGTAAATGAGATATTCAGTACATTTGGGCTTACAAGTACTGATTAGATAATATTTGAAAACCATTTTCAGTTTTTTTTTAATTCCAATTTTTTTTAAGAGGTGCAAAGGTATACGGCGCTATGGCTAAACCAACACAGCCACTGCCACTATTACTATATGTATGACTAACTGAACCTGTGTCGGGTAAAAAAAAACATAAATAAATAGATTAAATACTTTGAGAAGCATAAGTAAAATGTGGGTGAAGCTGTGATGGGAAGCTAGTTCAAATATAATGTGAAAGGATAAAAATTAGTAATATTAGTTTTTTTCAGTTCAATCATAAAACAGCTTTTGTTTAATTTAAGAAATTAAAGATTTCTAATCAAGAACAATTTGTAAAGCTGAAAATACAAACCACATTTTATTATATAAAAATGGAATGTTAGCAGAAAATGAAATCAGGCAGGATGACCCTTATTGAAAATTCAATAATTTGTTTTATGACAATTTATTCTGTTACTTGAAATACAAATACTGCTATTTAAAATTAAATTTACAACATAAGTAGCATTATAAACTTCACTAGAGTTATAAATTTTTTAATAAATCACATGTAAACAATGCTTTAATAAAATCTTAGCCTAAAAAATTAATCAATATAAAATCTTTATTAATAAAACTAATGTACAGACTAGTAATAAAGTTAAAATAAAATTATGTGATAAAAGAAATCTGAATTAAAATCAAAATGTCTCGCAAATCACTTTCTTATGAAGGTTATTCAGTTAATAATAACTACCGATCCATTCAACAAAAACAAACTAACTTCACAATGTTTCAAAGTAAACAGTTTCATCAGATTGACTTTGATCACCCTCCATACACAAAATAAATATAATGAAAGATGAAAAGCTTGGCTGTAGAATCAGCTGTCGCCATTAGAAACAAAATGCTATCATGTCATAATACTGTTATGAAAATATTAATTATAAATAAATATTTAATTTATTCACATATAATATAACTTACTTATGTTGCTATTTTAAAACTGTTAAAAAAAGCAGAAGTAAGTTCATATATAAGACATAGAATATATAAGTCCAACAAAAAGATAAAAAAAAAGAGATTGAAAGAGAAATTCTGATATTTCTTTTATTTACGTCAGCAAAACTTTGTTTTACAACAATTTATATTTGATAGTTATAAAAAGAGTGCAGACTAAAATATAAATTCTGGGTACAAAGTGTTGAGAAAAAGAAAAAAACAAAGTTCAAAAAAAACATAAATAAATTTATTTCTATTAGTTAAACTCGTAATGAAGTAGTTAAAATGTTATCACTGAGAAAGTACCAGTTTTACAGAATACTCTAAAATGTTGTTCATATTTCTGAGAATACTCAAAAACAAAAGACACACAGATGAAAATGTTTATTTTCATTAATTTTTGGGGCACTGCAATAGAAAGTAAAGATTCTCCAACAAAACTGTAATGAGATGCAAGTATCAAAGTACACTTGTCAGAATAAGCAGTAGTCTTTAAAATAGCACTGTATACAATTTCCTTAAGAATCAGTTGGTTTTCATTAAAATTTTTTAATGAAAATATACCTTTTTTTTTTATTACTAGAAAATATAATGGTTTTTTAGGCAGATTTAAGACTTAAAAAAAAAAAAATCAATGAAGATACATAAATAACACTGAGGAGGATATAATTAATTATTCAGAAGAGCCTTAATATTTTTTTGTGAAAACAGGAAATATATGCCCAAACTGCAATAAAGATGAGTATATTATTGTACAAATTTGGTCAGAAAATCCTTCACAGTCTGATTAATTTAATCTACCCTCTTTAATTATAACAAGGAAGGACATAAAAAACAAATGGATTAAATTAAGGAATAGTTCTGTAATGGTTGAATGAACCAGTAACTTATAGTAGTTTTTTATCGTAGGAAAATTATGCTAATTTTTGGCGATTAAGTTAATGACAATTACATTAAAAACTAAATTTTAATTAAAATAAACATAAAAATACAATTTCTTCAGAAACAATAATTTAATTTTGACAAACTGTTTCTCTTTCCTGAATGACCTTCATATAACAAACGTGCAAAAACGTAATGAAGCAAAAGCAATTAAATCATGCTTTATTCGTTTCATTAAAATAACCATCATATACACAATGATTTATTTTTACATGAAAAAAGAAATAATTAAAAAAAAAAAAAAAAAAAAACAGTGTTATCAAAACAAGTGACATAACTAAGTGCAACATGAACAAATATCAATAACTTCCATAAAAAGCATGTTAAAAAAAAAAAAAAAAAAAAAAAAAAAAAAAAAAAAATTAAAACAGTGATTTACTCACTAGACTCTCTTGAAACCTGAGAACAAAGAACTTGGAAAATTATGTATAACAATGAGAATCAGATCGATCGCAAAAGTCGCTTCTTGGAAGTGGCTACAAAATAATACCCCAGCAAGTCCCACGGCCTGAAAAACATTTAATACAAAATTAAGGTAAATATAGTAATAATGTAAACAAAGTTTCTTAATAAAAACATAATTAAATTAACAATCCAGATTTTAAAATATAGTTTAAATTTGTAGCGAGATATTAATGGATAATCTTCACAATTAAGCACACAGGAATGATGTGGCAATGAATTTAGTCTAACCCACTGTGATTCCTGACAGACTAGTTTTATATGAGACCAACAGAATAAAAAAAATCTATGAAACATTCTAATAGCAATGTAATATTTTTCTTAGTTTTCTTTATTTAATAATAATCTTTTGTATACATATAAAATAATCAGGGCCACATTAAATATATTAATTAATTATTTACTCAATGCAACATTTTTATGCTTGTTGGACAGTTTTTTCTTTTTTAATCTAATTTTGCCCTATACTTCTGTTTATAAATAAGGCAAATTGTGGTTTATATAAAAGTAATAAATTTGTTCAATAGCTGAGTAGTAATCGGAGGTGATTTTTACTGAACAGTTCTGGGAAAAATTTGACTAGCAAATTGTTCTGGGAACAATATGATTAGAAAATAACACTAACGGTAGTTCACTATGAAAATAACCGATATGTATTAGTAATTCTAACAATCGTTTCAAAAAGGACGCCCTTAAAATGATGATGTACAATATAGACTTGCCAAATTTTATATTAATTACCAGACGAAAATATTGTAGTTAAAGACACATATCTGTATGTTTTATGTTGTTTTCTAATGCTGAGTATGCAGTTATTGCACGTAGTTGTTTTGTGTACAAATCTTGAAAATATAAAAACGATGGTTTCCAACTGAAATCTCCCAACTAACATTCCTAATAATTTAACATCATGTTTGATAGATAAATTTTGCGACATTTGTAATTCTGTGACAAAAACAAAAGAGCAAGCTAATCATAATGTTAACCCCATTTAAGTTCATGAAGATTGAAACAGCAAGCATCTCACTTACCCGTAGAAATTCTTAGAAAGTTATCTATCTTCATTGACTGAACTGTTTTAGATTTACAAGAACTGGAAGAATTGTACCACAAAAAACATTTATAAAACTGTCATTGGTTTTGATCTTTTATCGATGAAAAACACAAACTGGTAGACTATATTTATGAGTATTTAAATGATGAGGCTTGACATCTTTATGTTCAGCCAAAAAAGCTGAATATAAATACAGAGAAAACCTTCACACATTTCAAAAACTATCATAACACGTGTAAAACTGCATGCAATTTTCTTTAATTTCTATAAAACAAAATAAAAAATGAAGTTTATTGTAACTTAATTGTACAGTTAAATAAAATGAATTAAGTTTTAATTTTTGTATTGAAATAAAATATTCTATAATGCAGAGCAATTACAGATGAAGTAAAAATTGTTTATTAAAAAAAATCTTTTATATACAAAGACTGTAACTAATATGGTATTACAGAACTTTATCAAGTTTGTGTAATGGCTGATATTGACATCAATGTTGATTACTGCCATATAATGGAAAGATGGCTACTACTCCTGTGGAAAAAACTTTTCAAATTAGCCAAAACAAACTCCATTAATTCAAAACTAAGTACAGTAAATGACCATCAGGACTCTGCATCTATGACTTGAAAAAGCAATTAGAAAACAAGGGTGTCATTGTCAAGACCTCCCACATCAGAAGTTGATATATACAAACTGTGTCCAATTTAATTAACTGTATCAACTAGATTAGAATTAAAAACTCAAAAAAAAAAAAATTTGTGGAGGAAATAATTGAAAATACCACCATAGAAATCGCAGTTAAAACACAGTTTTAGTGATGACAACAGTCTTTCGCAAAGCTATGTGAACATGTAGGTATGTGTACCATTTTAGATTAGAGGATGAAAATGAATGATGTGTAGCATGCGTGACCGGGATTCGAACCTGGGACCTTCAAATGAAAGGCCGAGACACTACCACTTGTGTCATGGAGGCCGGCTCTTTCATGGTCTACCTTTTGAGAGTTCACATTTCACATTAGTGAAAAAGGCAATAGGCACAATCGGAGGTCCCGGGTTCGAATCCCGGTCAGGCATGGCATTTTTCACACACACACTACAATTCATTCATCTCATCCTCTGAAGATATACCTAAACAGTGGTTCCGGAAGTTAAAAAAAAAATAGGCACAATGATTCATTTTATTGTTAACAATAATATAATCTGTGAGAGAGTGACTCCCTCTAGCAGCCCAAGTGTACTTAAGGATGTTCTTTCAAAAAAATGTATTACATATAAACAGCAACAGCTATTATTAACACCCATTTGATTTCAGATGATTTTCACCGAATGCATATTATCCCATTTATCAATAAATTGCCAACTCTACGTTTG
Source organism: Zanna intricata (assembly GCA_010016005.3). Lineage (NCBI taxonomy): Eukaryota > Metazoa > Arthropoda > Insecta > Hemiptera > Fulgoridae > Zanna > Zanna intricata. The sequence continues at coordinate 1,194 of JAAAKQ030281106.1, read as the reverse complement.
AATCACCTACAATAATTAAACTTCCTTTAAAATTATATTTATCCATTACTTTCTGTAATTGTTTGTCTTCTCCTCTTCTTCAGAAGCATTTACTGCTACCATTGTAATATGTCTTACTGCATTTAAATTTACAGATTAAAATATGCTCGCTCACAAATTCATTTTTTTATGATTAGAGTCAACCAAAGAGAATCCACTATCATAGGGCCTGCCTAGGCCTTTGTCATTGGTACACCACTACACAGCAGAGTGTAATCATTTATTAACAAGCTCCCTCTTAATTTCTTTTCATTTCAGAGATGCAGCAAAATTTATTTTCTTCTTTTAATAACTTCTAAAATCTCATATGGAAATCTTCTAAATCTCATACGGCTACATTCCATGTAGCCATTTTTAAATATAACACTATCCCAAAATCCTATTTCTTTTTGACCTTATCCAAATTAGTTATCCCATAAATCCATTCCTGTTCTGAAGCTTTGTGATGCTTAGCAGAAAATAAAGGTTTCCCTGGTCGCAGTACAAATACTGCACAAGGTTAATTATTATAGTTACATTTTTCTAATTAAAAAAAAAAAAAAAACAATTAATACCTGCAATATCCATTTGATAATGTTTCTACTGCGAGGATGAGTAACAGGTCCAAACCAATAGCAGAATAAAAAACTAATGCCAGCAGAAATTGCAATATAAATGAGAACATATTTTCTGTAAAGTTGTAATAATGTTCTTAAATTTTCCCAGATAATTTGAAATAAATATAAACTAATTGCCCAACCTCCAGCAACAATTCCATACATCAACGGTTTCTACAAAAAAAAAGAGAAAAAAATTTAATAAATAAAAAATAAACTACAACTACTATAAAGCTATGGTATTTTGCAGAATGTTTATCTAAAGCAGTACATAAATATATATATATTTTTTTATCGATCTATATATATATATTATTATTATGCTTTTACGGCCAACATGGGACAACTTGTCAATTTTAGTTGGATCTTTTCTGAGAAAAGCGTGTTATTTTAGTCTTCCGAGCTGCCCGGTATTTCTTCATCCGTTCAGATCTTGCTTTCTTTTCTTCATCTGTAAACACCCTCTTCGTTGTATTTTGTCATTTGTCTGTCTTTTGTTTAAATCTAATGCTTTTGTCTTTTAGCTTTGTAATTTTTCCAGTTTTATTCTGTAGGTCAG
>JAAAKQ030281095.1:0-10454 GCA_010016005.3 Zanna intricata | reverse complement strand
TGCCTGACCGGGATTCGAACCCGGGACCTCCGGATGAAAAGCCGAGACGCTACCACTCGGCCACGGAGGCCGGCTTTTCATCACTATTCACCTTTTTATATTCTACTTCCATGTTTGTTTTAAATGTTCAAAATTTCTTAGCTTTTATGAAAATCTTTATTTTTCAGGATTCCTTATAATTAACATAGGATCAACAAAGGCTCAAGACATATGTATAATGTAGGTATATAGGTATTTGACAAGTCTTCTCCGCTATAATTTAAAGGTACAAGGTACAAGTATTTTTCAAGAGCATATTTGAAGAAAGGAATGGAAGATGAGGTATAATAAATAGACTCAATAAAGGTTTGACATTTTTTTCTCTATCATTTGCTTCATTTCTCACGATTAAAATCTTCTGATAGTGAATCTATGTTATAATACTAAAATAAAAAGAAAATAACTCATCTCTCTTCATACGATTTTTCATCACTCTTATTAACGCGTACGGCTATAGTTAATTGTTAGAGACATTGTCCACTCACAACCAGTCCCAAGACAACAGACTGAGGGTATTGAATTGCCATTTTTTTTTTAATCTATTGTTTTTAAAGATTTCGATTCTATACCTTGTTTCACATTAAATAAATCCTTAAATTTTACATTGAATGCATTCAAAAAATACAACTATATGTCTTTTATAATTAATAAGCCTACTCGATTTAAGAATACCTGGATACCTAATAGGACACCTAATCATCCTAATGGATGAATACCTAATTTATTTAACTAATTTATGATAATAATTTTTTTTAAAATTACATCAGATATATATATATTGTCGATCAGAGTTTAACTTTAGTATTATCAGGCACATTTCATAAATTGTTTAATGTACCCTTACGAAATAAATTACATTATATCATGAAACATCAGACACACGATTTAATTTTTTTTTATTGTTAAAACTGTCGAATCTTTTATCTTATAATTATTATAATTTCATCAAATTAAGAAAAAAAAAACGATAAAAATGTGATGATTGATTGATTGATTCAAATGACAAGTTAATTTAATGATATAAAATATTAAAAATTATGTAAATAACCTTAACTCGAAGTGCAAGGTTTCATGATCTTTGATATCCAAGGTTTGAACCCAACAGGAAGTGAGAATAAAAATAACAATTTTTAAAAATAGTTTTTTTAAATTCGATTACTTATATTTCAGAGACTTTATATTTTCTTTTTAGTAAAATTATGATTATAATAATTTTATATACACTTACATATTATATTAAACCTATGTATTATGTATGTAAAAACATATCTGATGTTCAATAAAAATATATTAATGCCAGTGAATATTTTAATATTTCAAACAAGAATTAGTCAACCGATTGAGCTGAAATTTTGCATGAACATATTTCTATACCTGGAAAGAACATAGGGCTATTACTGTTTCTAAATTTTCCACCGTTTTAAGATGGTAGACGTTGTAATGGCTTGCGTAACATGCCGATATTCTACTTTACTATGGCCAAATCGTTGAACAAATTTCATTGAGAAACCACTTGAAGTATTTGAAATTAAATGTTCTACAAAAAAAGGCTTGTTTTTTTTATATTTATTTTTGTTATCGATAAAATTAGCTTAAAGTTGTGATGGTGTACAGCATGGCGGCTCAGTCAACACAGTCATTGCCACTACACTATATGTGCGAAGCTACAGACTGCACTTGGCTTCGGTTCCTTTAACATCACACCTTTAAGCTAATTTTATCGATAACAAAAATAAGTATCAAAAAGGTAACGAGACCTTTTTTTTTGTAGAAAATTTAATTTCAAATAAATTAAAATATACATAATATAAAGTATTATATATATATAATAATATATATATTATTATACATACATACATTTATAAGTAAATACATATATTAGTATATTAAATACATTTATCTGCAAAATGTGTATATCTATATAAAATGTATATAAAAAGCAGTTTTTATTAAAAAAAAAAAAATAAGCAAATACTTATTGGCAAAAGAAAATTTAAAACAATGAAAATACCATTAAAACTTAAGATTAATTTTTGTTAGTGTTTATAGCCTTAAAAAGTAGTTCAAATGCATTATTTGAGAATTGTTTAAGGTAATACAATAATAAATCAGTTTTTAAACCTATGATTAACTAATTATAACGATCGAGATCAGTTATCACTTAGTTTAAGATTTTGAAGCATTATTTATCATTATATACTTAGAGATATCTTAAAAGTTGTATCCAAATAATTAAATCACTAAATTTAATGCTTTTCTATTTTCTAGGTATTTTATGGGATATATTTTCACGAATTAATTTTGAAACATGATTAATAAACTAATATTATGATTAAGAAATTTCTAATTAAAATTGTTTAAATGTATTATTTCATCTTAGATAAGATGGAAGAGAGACTGAACATTGCTAAATTCTTTTCAGGTAGCGGAAGAATTTTTTAAATTTGAAGTTTGAGATGTGTCTGGCACTATCAATATTAGTCAAATCTTATATACAAAGCCGAAAGTTTGTTTATCTGTCTGTTTGTTCGTATGTTCTCATATCATGTGAGAACCAATCGACCGATTGCTTTCAATTTTCAAGGTTATATTCGTGTTATCTCAGAGAAGACTGTAGACCGAGAATCTAGCCTCCTTTAGGAGGGGGTTTGTCAGTTAAAAATATTCATTAAAGAAGAAAGAAGTTAATAATTAAAAATTAAATTATTTTTGTCACCAAGCAACAGAAATAAGTGTGAATTTTTCCTCGATAAAGATTTTAGTTACTAATATTCTTTCTTATCTGTTATAATTTCATATCTTTTTCAGGTTTCTCTAAAGTTTTAATATTTTAATTGTTATTTATCGTATTATTTTCACAATCATGAGGGTAACGAACAATGCGGGAGTCATGGCTAGACGGTTATAGTGAGCGAAGCGAGCTCTTCGGACCTGGGATCGGCTCGTGGTCCCGAGGCTCGCTTATGGCACCTGGTATGCAGAGGTTCTGGGGATGGAACCCCGGCTGTAGGGGTTTTCTTCGCTTGCCCGACTATCTAGTTATTAATATTTTATTTAATGGGCAATTATTTATAGAAAATCTCAAATATCAGAACTTATTACTAAGGTTTCAGTGACTAAGGAAGACTTAAAATATTGCATTACGTTAAAATTAAATTTGTATTATAACAAAATACTAATATATTAAAAGGAGCATTTCATACTAAGAAAATTACATCTCAAGTAAAATAATATAGATTGCTTATTATAATAGTATAACTGATGTGGGTATATAATTCATACGGTTGGAACTACACAGTCAAATTTATTTTGCTTTATACAAAGCTTAGTTTGAAAATGCAAGTGACAGAAAACATAACATCACAAGCGTATGATCTTTGAAATACAGTTTGAAGTAACATAAACCTCTTTCAAGTTTGCGTGTGCGGATTTACGTAACATGCTTTACTGAGGTAACATTTATTCTTCATTAAACAATTCACATAAAACAATTTTATACAATATGCTTGAAGTAACAATAATATGTAAACAGAAAATATTAACATCACGTGATTCGGTATTTATGTTAATAAAATTATTAAAGTGTAATATAAAATGAAAAATAAAAATCTCTTCAAAAAGAACTTTGAAATGCATGAAATAAAAGTTACATTATTTATAACTAGCTTAAAACTCATGTTTAAAAATTCATTTAAAAGGAACAATCCTGTAATATTATTTTTTTCCAAAATAATGAAATTAAAACTTTCTCTTAGGTATCATAAATGACGGTGGTAGGTGATCTGAAATGAATCACAAGATCACAACCATTTTCAAGAATAACAGTCATTGCATGCTAAATTTAGGAAGAAAGTGAAGAGTTAACAGGTTTCACATGATAAAGTCATACTTTTATACATCAAACCACTGATACAGGAACTCTGATTTGTAGCTTCTGTATTTAGTCACTGTTTATATATATATATATATATATATCACAGCCACAATAAACACTTTTATAAGGAAAATAATTAATTTATCCCTTATTTTTGAGATATTCGGATAATAAATTTAAAATTTCAAAAACGCATCAGAATTTACTGAAATAATTTTTTTTTGTCCACGTAAAAGTGCTGACTGTTTTCGAGAATACGCAAGTATTTGTAAATCAGACATTAAAAATCTTATTTTTATTTTCATAATAAACGTTGAATAAAAATTTTTTCGAATTTAAAAATAATTTGGTTCAGCCGTATCAATGGGGCTTTTTATTGATTGCCAAAATAACATTTAAGCAACAAATTTCAAGTAAAAATCTTTTTGATTTTGGCGGCTTCCTTACTCTATGGGGACAATTTAGTAAAATTTTTTTTTATAAAAGTGATCCTTAATAAAAAAGTAAAATATAACTTTTATGATAGTAATAAAAAGAATTGCTTCTTGTTTATTACGATAAATATCAGCCTCTAATTACATCATTATCATATCCTCTACATCAATATCGTTTCCTCTAATGACTGAAGCCATTGTAAAGAACAGTTTCCGCATTGACTTAATCCTTTATGCTAACTACTCTATCTTTCTAAGCTGTGTTCCTTCATTTGAAGTTCAAGTGGTACTAATTATCGTTACTTTCTTTGAGAGTAATAATGTATATCATGGCAATTTCGATGCTTATTTGCACCATATTGGTAAAAGGGACTCACCTCGCTGCATGTTCTGTTATGCTGCAGACACGGATGAGCACAAACTTTTGTATTGCCCTGAGTGGCGTGCCCAGGGTGGAGGCAGGCGTTGATGAGCTCGAGCTTAAGGGGGTTGTGCCCTTCATGCTGTCCTCTTCCGACAACTGGAGGGCACTGGACAGATTCGCCACCGTCGTTATAAACCTGAAGAACGCGGAGATCAGAAGAAGAGGGTTGCGGTGAAGAAAGACGGTTACAAGAAGGTCGGGGGTAAGGACAGCCCTCTGCTGAGTCGTCGCGCGTTCCTGCTCGCAGGGACGGGCGATGATGATGACGCACGGGGACTCCCGAACTCTCGGCGGCCATATACTAACACAAACACGGAGAAGCCGGCGGAATGGACAGCCACCCTGCTGAGACGCCGCGCGTCCCTGAACTGGGATGGGTGGTGATGATGACGCACGGGGACTTCTGACCTACCGGCGTGGACACGTGCACACACACCCAGGTACATGTGCACAGGCAGGAGACTAACAGTATGTGTGAGTGAGTGAATGGTGGTGTGAATGAGGTATCTATTTTTTTATGTTGCAGGCACCGTGACCAGGAATCGAAGGCTGATGCTTGAGTGTAACCATAAGGCAGGAGATCCAGTACATACCCGATGACCAAATGATCAGAGACTATCTGGAAAAGAAGAGAATTCATGGAAAAGACCACAACGTGGTGAAGAAGCTGACTGGAGGGGGAAGGGGCAATGGATAGCCCTCTGCTGATTTGTCACGCGCCTGAGCTTGCCCAGGTGGGTGGCGATGATGACGTACGGGGACTCCTCACCCCCTGACCCCAAAGACACCTCCCCAAGACTGAGTAATATTAATTGGGGGTCCGGTCTCGAGGGAGAGGAGAAAGGTGAGGGTGGTTTAGTCGGTAAGGGGCAGGCCATAAATGCCTAACATCATCTTGGCAGAAGCTGTTAGTTCTCAGCTGGCCTTTGGCGGATAGCGCCCTGGGTCCGAGCTCGACACACCCTAGTGGCGTGTGTAAATGGCATTCCTTCACCACCAGTTAAAAAAAAAAAGAAAAAAATGTGTATCACACAGGCAGTCCCTATTGAGGAGAAACTTAAGATGTATTTCTTTATAGCTGAATATCATCTTCATGTTAGAGGTCTTAACACGTTGATAATGCAAAAATACATATTCGGATCAGCGTAGACAGTAATGTAAAACCGCTTCACTCCTCATTTCCTTAAGTAAGCCTGACATAAGTTGCTAGTTATGCTTTGAAGTACTGATGCAATTTTCGTAAGTTATTTTCATGTAATGTCAACTTATCTATATTGACTAACTATACTAACTATATTTATGGGATTATATAAAGTTAGAAATCTGGAAAACTATATAATTAAAAAGATAATAAAAATTATGTTATTGAGGTTTATAAAAATTAAAAACGATATTTTTAAGGCATTTCTCTTGTTGATTAAGTTAATTCTTAAAAAATATTATACATAAAAAAAACACAATCTCGTTTTTTATTTGGTGAAAAAATACTTGTATAGTAAACACTTCCGCGTTTTATTTATTCAGCTTAATATGCTAGGAAACTGAAAAACAATAACAAAAGAAGAAATAGTACTTAAATTTGCATAAGTTCAATCTTAAATAAATTTTGTGTGTGGTGTGTGACAAATCTCGGAGAACAACTAGCAAAGGATGTGGGACGCTCGGCGAAAGGTGCGTGGACCAGGCGACTGATCCCACACCTGAAGCCGTGGCTCCGGAGGAAGCATGGTGAGGTGATGTACTTCTTCACGCAGTTTCTCTCGGGACAGGTGGGTTCAGGACTTATCTGCATCGTGTTGAAGAGAAGACGAGCTCCAAACTGCCTGTACTGCCAGCAGAACACACCTTCTACGAGTGCGACAGGTGGGCTGGACGGAGCTGGCTCCAGGATCTAGATTGGCTGACCCCGGAGAACTCGGTAGACTATATGCTCCGGGGTAACGCTTCGTAGGAGGAGGTGTCCAACTTGGTCGCGGGCGTCCTCTAAACCAAAATGGAAGAGGCAGTAGCATGGAGACGGATTGATCGCGATCAGCAACGTTGCGTCATCCCCCTGGTGAACTCAGGTTGAACTGAGTAACTTAGTTTACTTCTTGTTAGTATTAAGATTAGGATAGAACATTCTGCATCGATGAGATGATACTTTTACCGTGTAAATTTATGTTTATGTGTTTGTCTATAATAATAAACGGGGTGACCCGCTAAAAGATTTTGAGCGCCGGGTCGAATCGTGGTGATATGCAGGGCCAGGGAGGCAGCTCAATTGCTGAGGATGCCTTGGTTCTGGAAAAATACAATAGTATTGCATTGGATTGGGGTACTTCCGAGGACGCATTGGGGGCTCTTGAGGTATGAGAGGGTCGCGCACAGGGGGGATCTCCCGAGGGTCGTGTACACGACCACAGTTAGGTTAGGTTTAAGGACGAGTAAAGTAGCTCTCCTGAGGAGGGGCATTTCGGCACTCCACAAGCGGAGGATCGGAATGCTTCATTGGGCCCGGGGAGATCCCGATGAGAGTCCTTTTCAAAGGACCCAAGTTTGGCGGTTGGTAGATTAATCTGCTGCTACGGCGCTGAGGAGCGGCTGATGACATGCCTAACGGTGGTTCTGGCTGCTCCTTGGGTTCTTAATGATAAAAAAAGTAAATAAAAATAAACAGTCTTTAATAATGAGTTACGTTTTTTTTTAGAGTTTTTAAAGTATTATAATATTTGTATGCTTACTCTCTCTGCCCATAATAATTAACCGTAAAATAATGTTGATTTACACACTGACAATATTATGTTATAAGCAAGAATTTTAAATATTTGGCTAACAGGATTAATACACTCTGATTAAATAGGAAAATATTTGCTAAAAATTCTTTTCTACTGTAGTGAACTCATGTGATAAATTTATAGTAAGTTTTAAAAATAGAAATTGGCAGAGTATTTTAACCTCATTTCCTCTGTTTTTGTTTACGTAAAAACAACTTCCTCTTCAAAATATTAATGTAACTTAAACATTTAATGAATTGAAAGTAATAAAAATAACAAATTATTGCTTATAAAACTACAACCTACCGAAAATATTTTTACTGATGTTTTGTCATCAGTCGCTTGACTATTTTGATGTATTTCTTCATAATTTATATTCTGTAAAGTATAAATTTAAGTCTTAATGAATAGTATATAAATTTTTAAGTCTTATTGAATATAATTCGCTCTGTTATGTTCAATTATTTCCTTTATATATTCTGTTTCTTTAGTTATTCTCCCGTTTCAGATTTTTACCATCTACATTACTTTCCATTACTATTAACAGTTGACTAACACTTAAACGTAAAGGGCAAAGTATAGGATTTAAACACATCGACAGGAGTTTGAATGAAAAATAGCTTGGTATAATGCTGCCGAATTCTATGGAAAAAAATACATTCATTTATTTAAAACTTTCAATAAAAAACAATTTCATTCTTAATTACATAAGTACTCATATTTACTGTCTCGCAGAAGGACATATTCTTCATTATTCTTTTGGTTACGCTCGAAATTACAGACTGACGTACAATACACTTAACGAAATTTTTGATTAGAAAAGGAAGTTTAATACTATAAAAAAAAAAACATTCTTTGAGAACCTGCTATATGAAGGGAGAAGTGATCTCTTATTATTCGTTTTTGTTAATTTACTGAATTAACTCTATTTTTTATTTAATTTAGTTTTATATTTTAGTATTCTTTATATTACTGGATTTTTTTTATCACTTAATACAGCTTTTGATCTGTTACAGCGTTTGATCTGTTTTGGTCTGTTCTCTATACAGTTTTTGATCTTCTATTTACTGACCGACCATAATTAAAAATAAATCTTGCTCCTTCCCTTCCATCAGAATTTCCATTTCTTAAGCCCAACTGGAAATATATTCAACTGAAAAGTCATTCACATTAATTGATATCGGGTAATTTATATTCTATATTAATATCTAATTCAGTTTAGTAAGGTAAGCAATTTCTACCGGCTTTTTTTTCTCAAATTTGTGTTGGAAACCTAGATCCATTGATTTCCGGTAGCGTGAGATTTCAAAATATGTTTTATAACATTTAAAAATTTTATTGGTGTAATCTTTTTTCATACATTTCTTTCCTACACAATAATTTATTTCCTATAGATTTTGACAGAAAAAAATGTGCTAAAAATAGCAGTAAACTATATTTCACTAAAAAGGATGATTTCAACTTCATATATACATTTTAAAGTGGTATTTAGCCAATCTTTTGATAATCAGTCTTTCCAGCGATAAGCTTTATTTAAATCTGATTATTAATTCGTAAATTAAAAAGTTAGATGCAAACAGAATAAATTCTAAAAACTCCAAAAACTATTTATTATTATTGTTATTATTATATTCTGGAAGGATTTTTATTTTATTTTAGTATAAAAACCTCAGACTTGCTACACAAGCGATTAAAGAGGAGGTTAAAAATGAATGAAATGAGCCATGAAAAAATTCTACATCCTTGCCTTGGGATCAAACACAAAACCAGATGGTTTAGACGCCGGAATGCTAACTACCACATCAACGGCTCATCAATTAAAACTGTGATACTTCCTTTATCAGAGCAACATTAGTTAATAAAAAATTTTTAAAAAAGTTTTATTTGTTATAATCCATATCAACACGTAAAAAAAATTATTATATGAAATACTGGTTTTCAATAGCAAACTGTTTTTCAAATAGTGATGCAAACTGAGTGTTTTTAAACTAAATTTAAACTTTCGTCTGGAATTTCCTAAAACTTTTAGAAATATTAGTTTTTTATTTTTTCGTAAATTTTGTTTATTAATATTTATTCTTACTTTATTTATTTAATTTATGTGTTATTTGTTCAACTACCGATAATGATCGTTTCACAATCAAAATAGCCTTCTAGTGTTAAAGTTTATTTAAAAAAAAAACAGTTTTTCAACGTTTTCTTCTACTCAGTTTATTTCAATAACCGTTAATGCCTGTATTGTAAATACAAGTTTTCTCCAAAATCCACCGGTCTAGCGTTATTAAGAGAACATTCCTATACAATTACCAAATTTACCGTGTATAAAAATTTCATTAAAGCAATGCTCCATTCACACAAGTCACCATTCCAAAAATTGATGGTTTTACATTTGCCCGTTTTAAAGTTATTAATCAAAGTAGAAACCAGCACACATCATAACTGCATACTTTACAGTAGCGTGTGAAAATGGCATGCCGGACCGCAATGTATTTACTAGGGTTTGTCGGTTTTTAAAAACCGGTTTTAAAAACCGGTTTTTTGGAAAATATTATGAAATTCGAAAACCGGTTTTTTAGTAGAAAATATCGGTTTTCAATGTATGAATAACACTTTAAAAAAATTTGAAAATGACAAATGTAGCCAAATGTACCAGATTCATGAAAACACTGTTGCAAGCGGTTTGGTTCTTGGAATCATGCAAGTGAGAGGGTATTTTCTATTTCGGGGAATTTTGTGAATAAACTAAGGACACGGCTAAATAGCAAATCGATAGACGTCCTCTGTTTTCTGAAATCATATTTCATTAAACAAAAAAATAAATAGAATATTTAAATTTGTATTAAAATTGCCCGGAATAGAAAATACTCGGTCCTTTGCTTAATTGTCTTTAAAACTAAAATTGATTTTAATAAGTATGTATGCATAAA
>JAAAKQ030281072.1:0-27437 GCA_010016005.3 Zanna intricata | reverse complement strand
AGGAGGTATAACGAAATGAAACGACTGGCACTGGATAGAGAATCTTGGAGAGCTGCATCAAACCAGTCAAATGACTGTAGACAAAAAAAAAAAAATATCAGTTTTTGGGTGATCATCATCCTGAATGGATGTACGATCATGTTTAAATTCAGTAGCCTCCTTTTCTAACCTCAAAAATAAAGGGGAAGTATTGTTAAAAGAGCAATTTAACTTTTTTCCTTCAGGGTTAAAATTTTTAAAACAAACTTTTTGTATTGTTACTTGTAACGTCAAAACTTCAATGTGAATAAAAGAGCAACTAAACAAACATGCTTCTGGAACTTTACCGGCATTATCTAAAGGATCATACTTGAAAAATATCATGATCATTTGGTTATTTATGGTCAGTTCTGAACAATTCTAATATATCTTTTGTGAATCAGCTGATGAGTAGACTAAAGTAACATATTTCTCAATATACATTTATTTCAACTGTAAACATTATTCATATTATTAATTATAACAGTGAGGTAATATATTTTGTAGTAGTACTAATATAATTTAAAGATTTTAATATTTTTGTTATATATGAACTTACTTAAATGAGAATTACTTTACTGATACTTTCTAATTTTTTTAAATATGACAAGTCAATTTATTGACAGTAAAGTTTCTCAGTTATATTTTTATTCAGATATCTGATTTTTTTATGGTTAAATATTTTACTAATTTATAGAACTGCAGTCAGTACCCTGCAATGAATACTCATGCCTAAGAAAATCTTGAAATTTGACTTTTTTCATCACATTTCAGTGATTTATATATATATATATATTTCGTTTTTTTATTGAACATTAGTCTATTGGAACAACATAAATTCATGTACTGAGAAATGTTGCAAATTAATAATTGTTTTTTATTTATCATAAAATTAATACTGATATACTAAATAAAACTTTTTTTAATATCTCCATAATTGTGATAACTTTCTATGCATTGGTTTTTTTTTGGGGGGGTTTAAATTACAGATCTGTAAATAGAATTTTTCTATACCCTCAATTAAATAGAAAGGCACATTTAAGGTCTATAAAAGTTAACTAATGTTATGGAATGTCACGTATTTAATTAAAACTTCTTATTCTCCTTTTGCAAGTAGCCTCAGATACTTCTCAAGTTAAAGTCCAACAGAAATCAGCTAGCATATTTGAATTTGTAATGGTTTTCTGACACTGAAATGAAAAGTTGAAAAGGTTTACTTATTACCCAAGTTTGTCAGGAAGAAATCCAAATCTCAATATAAGAAATGAATTTTTAATGAAATATGACATCCCATAGCTCTGCATGAATTTATCAGTTTATTTACACTATGCTGGTAATTTTGTGATTTATAACCATAAAAATTTTACAATTCTCTTTAAATATTCTTCGTCCAGTGAGTTTCACATTAGTTCTACATTTAAATATTTAATTTATAATTGGTTTCCTTATTTGTGGCCCAGTTTGTTTGTTACATCAATTACTTTTCTGCCTTATGTGCAAGAATCCTTGGCTTAGTTGGAATCCTTCTTCATAGCTTTACAGAAGTTTTTATTATTACCAATTTGAAACACAGGGCACTAAATATTTCTTCTGATTTAATTAGAGGCTCATTAATAATGTTTAAATTGTAATAAATGACACAATAGAGTGAATTTAGACTACTTAGAAATTCCCTTCTTAGACACATTATCTTCTTAGACGCATTAATTAAATAGAAGTAAATCAGTGAGTGAAGTGATCTTTTACTTTCAATTTTAATAATTCTGAACTTGTTAATGAAAAACAAGATCACTGCATACATACATTATTATAAGTATAATATATCAAATTATATACTGTATTTATGTGTCTGTCTGCCTGTGTGTGTGTATGTGTGTACATGATGATTTTTATTGTTCTTCACAATAATTTTTAAATATACATCAAAATTGATTCTAGTTTTAGTCTGATGTGATGATTTTATTTCATTTAGTATAAAAATTCAAAAAAAATCTGTTTAAAACGTGATATATGTAGAGATTTAAGTTAATTATATATGTGTGTGTGTGTGTGTGTATATATATATATGTATGATTTATATTCCAAAACAAAATAAACAAAATTCAGCACAATCCACCATAGGTCAGTATCAATAAGAGCTCGTACCTTATATTATTAATTTTCTCTTTTTTATATAGTCAAGGAAATTCCTCACCATCAGTTGATAAAAATTAAAAATTCATTACACATTAAATCATTAATAAAACACTAAAACATTAATATTGTTACATATTTGACATAATATATGCACTCAAATAATTAATTAAAGTAATTAAAAATCATTTTTGTGACCCACCATTAAATACAGTACAGTACTAATATAATATTTACCTAATATTGACAAAAGTGCTGCTGTCTATAGTAGCCTTGATGAGAGTATCATCATTAAGCTCTGTCTGCAGATTGATTAAGCTGAATTTCTGTCTATATTTATATATACATGATATTTTGCCAAAATGTCAAATTTTTTATCAATATTATTTTATTTTGTGATTTCAGTTGTTTAAAAATTGGTTTCCAAGTCAGTAATAGAATGTTAATTCACTATTAGAGGGCCAGCAGCATTTGAAAAACCTAATTTATTGTTTTTTATAATATCTAAAATGTTTCGCAAATCTTACTTTAATATTAGTTTTCCCAAAAATCTATTCGTGATAAATTTTATCACAATTATTACATATTATTTTATAAATGCCACATAAACTATTTAAATCAATATTATTTTTGTTTTTTAAATGTCTTATTATATAGTGGTTGGACTTATATACTGTTTATATTTTTCATCATTATAAATTATTTTTCATTATAATTAAATGTTCAATAATATTATTAGCATGAGTATTTTATATAAATTTTATTAATGCTGTATGTATTATTTATAGATTTCAATGCTGTTATGTTTTTAGATTTTAATTTTTTTATAAATATTATCAATTAATGAAGATTTATAACCATTTTTTACTGCAATATTCTTTATAATATTTATATCTGCATCTAATTTTTCCCTGTTTTCTGTGTATAATGTATCGTTCTATTTAACATGATTGTAAAATAGTTATTTTACTGTCTGTAAGTTTTCTATATACTGATAACTTCTTCTGGAGAAGAATTTGGAACTAATTATGCAAAATCAATAAAATTTTTTATAGTCGTATTATTGATGGTGACTTCTTTGAAAAGTTAAGAAGTGCCAACCTTTTCAAAGTTTAGTGTCCTTACAGTTAAAGTATTTCTTATATGGAGTTGAAGTTACTTGACATTATACTTCATTGAAGATTATATATTTCACTTTATTATCTATTGAATATTTTACTCTTAAGATAATATTTTATTTTTATTTTTTATATATATGTGAAATATATATATAATATTTTATTTTTTATAAGATATATTTGTAAAACAAAAAATTGGTTTTTAATTTTTTCAAAATCGTGAATGAAACTGAAATTTTTGAGTTATTATTCTTATAAGAAATAAAGAAATGAAAATGCAGAAAGAATTCATAAATTTAATTAATGTATTAACTTTTATCTTTATTTGTTTAACAATTTAGAATATTAATTGAAACTTAATTTATTAGCCAAGAAATTTATTGGAAAAAAAATGATCTGATCATATAAATTATATACATACGCACCTCAGATGAGTGAGAATGTCCGTGTGTTACCACAGGACGAGAAATGACTTCATATGTAGTTGCTTTGTCATCTCCCTTCAATGCTGAAAGACCAGTAAATGCTGCAAATAAGAAGGCCAGAGCACCTGTCATAACAGCTTTTCCAGCAAGTACTCCTAAAAAGGTGAGTGCAATCATTACAAATGATCCACCAAACATCATCCCCATACCTATAAGCATTCCTCCGTCTTTCATTTTTTTTCTAGCTGTAACATTAAAAAGAAATATATTTTATTACTTCCAGATTTTTTTAAAAAGGTATATTTAAAAACTGTATCTTATGTCTCTATAGACATAATCCAATTAAGTAAAACAAATTTAGTTATTCTATAAAAATTTTTGGTTTAAAAACCTAAAATCTGGAACAATAATCTCTTTGTGATGAAAAATGTAAAATTTCAAAATTTTCCAGGCATGTGTATTCATTGCAGTTACTGACCATAGTTTGATGAGTTAGTAAAATGACATTCCACACTTAAAAATTTAGAATTTAGTTTAATAATATCTAATAAATGTGATATTCTACATAAGGCGCAAAAGTAAAGATATATTATTTTTTATGTGCCTAATAAAGCAACGGTGACAATAAGAGTAAATTGTTAATAAAATCATATATATTTTCTACAATAACTAAACTGAAAGCTGGATTTCTCCTGCTTGGCTATAGTGCAGACAACAACAGTTGACAGAAGTAAATTAATTTATCTTTTTTTTTTTCATTTTGATCTATTTTTATACAAATATAAATAAATAAAATTTGTAATTATTAACAATTATTAGTCAACTCTGCAATAGTTTACCTTATTATTATGAGTGCAATAAAGGAAGTGTGTGTTATGTACGTATGTTTCATCTAAACCAGAATATCTATTCCAAAATCAATCAAGCCACATTTTCAAGTTATCAATAACTAAAATTATGTATTATCCCATTTTAAGAGTTACTTTATTGTATAAGTAAACATATTTATTCATGTCTGATTTCCTAAATGGCTAATATTATAATCTTATTTATATATCACTGTAAACATGCAGTTGCAATATCAAATCAAAATGTGCACACCAAAACTGTGAGCTAAAAGAAATTACTCATTCCACTAGATTATATTTTTTTTAGAGTGACTTAAGCTCTTACTGATACAACTTGTTTTTTTATTATATGTTTTTACTGTTTAATTTAAAATATAATAAATTTCAATGAAATGAAACTTTTTCAGGAATTGTGTGTAATTTATATATGAATTATGCATTTATTTTTGTTTAACCTCCAGAACTGCTGTTAAGGTATATCTTTAGAGGATGAGATGATTGAATTGTAGCGTGTATGAAAAATGCCATGCCTGACTGGGATTCAAACCCGGGAACTCCAGATGAAAGGCCGAGATGCTACCACTCGTGCCAAGGAGGCACGAGTGGTAGCAATATGAATATGCTTCATATATGCTTTTTATATGATATGAATTATAACTTGGTGAAATTTATATATCAATTACATGACAGTGTTTTGTTGCCTATCAATGATGAAGAATTTTATTAACTGTTCATAAATAACTTAATACACATCAATCTATTTTAGTTTGTTAAAAGTTTTTATAGTATGAATATACTTGAAAAGATTTTCTAATTATTCTTTGTTATATTTGAAGAGAATTTGTTAGGAAATATCAACCCAAACTAATATATACACTGACTAACCCAATGGTCACAAGAAAAAAAATTGAGCATTTAACTTTGATTTATGAAGTACTACTGATTTATGAGAGTCAACAAATTATTATGATGGTTGCTACTTTTATACACAAAACCAATATTGTGTACCTAAATTTTCAATCAGCTGTGAGATCACTATTACATGGTGAAGTCTTATTTATTCCAACAGAACCAGGTTCTTGGAGAGAATTTTCTGACTTTGGTGAAGATTATTATTGCACAACCATCAACTTCAAGATATAAAAAATTACACCAGAAGAATGAAATTCTCAAACACATCTCATCACACAAACAGAAGCAGTGGTATAGTTTGTGGCATGTATTTTTCTAATCAACATATGGACCCCTAGTCTGTGTTTAAAGGAGTGGAATTTATTGGAAAAATATTTTTAAATCTCAGAGTTTAGTAACAGAAAACAAAATTAAGTGAAATACTTTACAACACATGGCTTAATTTGTTACTTTTGTGATATTATTTGGAGGCTGTTTGGATGTGGGTATTACATTTAGTATTGATCACTGGCATTTATTTATTAAAAATAAAGCTTGATGCCAGTATTGTTGAATAATTCAAATAAGCTTTTTTATATACTGATAGCTCTTGCAGTAGGAATGAAGAAAACTTATGAAAGATATTAAATAATATTGATGGGGAATCAGTGGTGACCTGAAAGTTATTGACCTTTCTTTTGGTCTCTAAGTAATTTCTTTTTTCTTTAGAGCAGTCATACTACCAAATGCCATTACTTAGTTAAAGTCTGGTTGAAAGAGATAATTTCACTCTAGGATAGTAAGATGTTAAAAATACTACAATTGTTGAATTTCACCTAGTAATTTTATAATCTTTATGTATAACATTAGGACTAATGAAGAATTCTGTAAAAGCATTAGAGTATAAAATGAGGAACGCTATAAATATTTTAAGTCATTCAATTTTATTTGAATTTATCTATATTATTTTTAGTATCAACCAACCAGTCTAAATTGAAAGAGCGAATATTCTTTGGAACTGAAATCAGGAAATAATTATTGACCAGTATATTTGATAACAAATTTATTTCTATTGAGCTAAACATGAAATCATTCAGAGATGCCATTCAAGCTTTTTTAGAAACGAAAATAGTGATCTGTTAATTGGGTAATTCTTAGTGAACTTTAAACATTTAGGCTGCAGAATGTGATTGAAGATTTATTTTTTGAATTATCTTGAGTTTTTCCCAAAATTTGGAAGCTGTTAACGACAAAGAAGGAGATTGGAAAGAATCCCAGATTTTCAGAATTAGAAACTGGGATACTCATTGTATATACTCAAAAAACATTCTTAGATCATGAGATGGGATGAATAATATAGGATTATATTTAGATTTTTCGAGATTTACAGCATATAGAATTGTTAATCTATTATTATCATCATAGCCATTAGACCTATTCTTCAAAACTTATTTGGGAAATATTTTCAAAATGAAAAATAAATTAATTCTCTTATTTTGAATTACTCATGTATGTGAATAGTTTATGATATGTCATTTCTTAAAGGTTAAAACAAATCAAATTAAATATTACAATAATGTGTTAAAACTTCGTCTATCTCCTTTAAAATATTCACAATATATTCTACATTTCACAAGTAAATCTCTTGTCCTCTCTCTTTTTCTGTTTAGCCTCCGGAACTACCATAAGGTATTACTTCAGAGGATGAATGAGCATGATATGTATATGAATGTGAATGAAATATAGTCTTGTACAATCTCAGGTCGAACACTCCTGAGAAGTGTTGTTAATTGAAACACAAATCTCTTGTCCTCAACAATAACTATCCTTCTGCTAGTCACACTCCTCAACTTCAGATCGATTTGATGAATTAGAGATTGAGGGGACAATAAATTTCTTGAAGGAAGTGAACAGTTTTTGACAGTTTGATATCAACAGTAATCGGTTTAAACAACTTCAGATAAGAAAGATCCTTAAATAAAAAGGAATTTTGTTGTTTTGAACCAAAAAAATTGCTTTCACAATTTTACATGAAGCCTATATTTCTCCAAGATCCATAAAGTGTCCACCAGTGAGTCTCTCAGTGGCAGCATTTCAGCCAGGGAGACTCAAGCAGAAACATAAGAAAATTTTTGTATCATTATTTGTCAAACTTTCTTTACTTAGATGTAAAAAAAAAATGCCCTACCATCTCATTATAACTATTTAATTAATCTTCAGCAGAAGATTACCTATTGCCTTTGTCATCTCAAAACCAGTTGCTTCATCTCTTTCTATAATGTGTATAGTTTCTGAAAAGAGTTGTAGTTGGTTTTGTAAGAATATGTTATTGGAAAGATTGTCTCCAATTTCAAAAATGTTATTGATATTGGACTTGATTTAGAACTTAAAAAAAAGGAGCAAAGAAGTTCATACACTTAAACAGTCTCTTAATAGCCAGCTCCAGAGACAGCCTTCTGGTCTTGCTGTGTTCCTAGATGTTTTTCAAGTCAACTTCAATAAATCCAGAAAATAACCTCAAACTTTCCAATATCATCATATTTGTGCAGAAACAGAAATTTCCACTATCACAGTTTGGACATTAACTGCAAGTGTCTGGAGCGGTTTGTTGTACCACACTGTAAAAAATATGTTCTGCACATTCCACACTTACTCTGTTCCTTCCCAAATGCTTTCTCAGTTAGAAGTACAGTCGTTTCATTCCATTTTATTTGTTTTGTGACTTTTTATGCCACCAAAAACAGTATGTTTGTTGTTTGCAGATATACCAATGATTTTACCAGCATTTACATGGTTTGGAATAGTTTTCATAGTATGCTAAAAGAGAATTTTGATTGATTTACCTGGAAAATTGATAAATTTATATTGACACGTATTTGTGATCAGTTAACAAATTTCCTCTAATGAAATTCTATATGAAAAGCTGTCTTGATTAAAAAATCTAGTGGCATATTGCATTAATGTCAAGCATTATTAATATTGTTTACTTTAATTACTGCCAAATGAATAAATATTTACTAACACTAAATAATTAAATCTTTAACTTTAAAAATTAATGTACTTACCTTCATTAGTTTGAACAGAGCTGAACCATTTTTTCTGAACTGAATTTAAAAATGACAGTGTTTGTGGGTTAAGCAGCTGTATTCTTAGACTAACAGATTTGAGGTAATCGTTTATTTTCCCCAAGAACATCTGATCATTACTCATATTTTGAACAGACAAGCTGCTCCAAACTTTAGACATAGGAGGCCATGTCAAAAATACACCAGGCATCAATTGTTGAGCTGAACCATGTTCTACTATATTAATTACTCGTGCTAGATTGGAATGAAAACATTCTGATGAGTAACTATGACTGCAGTTGACTGCCTAAACAAAAATTTGTAAATAAATGAATAATGTTAATTTATTTTTTATGATTTATTATTTGTAATATTTATTTACAAATTGTGATAAATATCCTCATATTTTCTTTAAATATAGTGTATATTGAATTTTACATTTTATTTACAATGATAGCAAAATTCTTTAGTATGATCACAAAACTAAATTTACAAATTTCAGTTTTATATATCTATTTACTAGTCTTATTAAATATTTAACTATTTCAGATTGTAAAATAAAATTAAGAGGGAAATATGATTTAAATAAAAAAAAAGGTTTTTTTTTGTTGTTCTGGGCAATTTAAAAATTTTATCTTCAAACTCAAACTATGGGGATAAAATGGTTTTATAAGCCCTTAAACAATTGACTGGGTTGTTTAGAATTCTGGATTTTCAACAGCTGAAGTTTAATTTTCTGACATTAATGTTTACCATTCCTTGTTTAAATATTTATAAAATATTTCATTCAAAAAATATAGTCATTAAATATTTCTGCAGTCATTAAAAGAAAAGACAAGCAGAATTTTCCACTAAAAATTATTTCTGGATATGCAAAGAATCAAAGTTTGACAAAAAAGTGATAAAACAATGATTAGTAGTTTTAATATTTTTTGTTGTTTATTTTCTCAGACCTCAAAATTTGACTATACACAGAGACTTCTAATACACATCAGAACTCACTTATGAGATGAAAAATATTCTACTACATGTATATATAAACATAGCCCACCGGGCTGGTCTAGTGGTTAACACTACATCGTAAATAAGCTGTTTTTGAAGTCGAGAGTTTTAAGGTTCAAATCCTAGTAGAGGCAGTTACTTTTATAAAGATTTGAATACTAGATTGTGGATACTGGTCTTCTTTGGTGGTTGGGTTTCAATTAATCAGAGTTCTCAGGAGCAGCCGACCTGAGATTGTACAAGACGATATTTCATTCACATCTATTTATAACATCCTCATTTGTCCTCTGAAGTAATACCTTACGGTAGTTCCAGAGGCTAAACAGAGAAAGAGAGAGAGTATATGATCATTAGGAAGCAAGTCATATTTTTCCTCTTTGATCTCTGTATATCTCAAATATGAGAATAAAACCAAAAGTTTTTAACCTGATTAATCTTGAGGAAAAACACTGACTCACTGCAATTAATGAGAATAAAACTATGAGAAAGTTCTGTATTTAATGAACACACTATGCATTTAAATACTTCTGAAATTACACTCTAATGGTTTTGATAGAATAACACTAAGGTATTTATAAGCTAAGTTGAGATAATCATTCATTTTTCTCATGAATATCTGATTGTTACTTATATTTTAAACAGAGAACCTGCTCCAAACCTTAAACAGAGGAGGACATGCCAAAAATACACAGGCATCAATTGTTGTGCTGAACCATGTTCTACTGAAGATGTGCTGAAAATTTTAGTTTTTTAAAGTAAAAAAATAGGGGAAAATACCAATATTTATTTATTCTTTTATTCTCATTTATGAGTGAGGTCCTCATTTTTATGTTTTTTTTTATGAGCTCCTTTTTTTTAAGAGATGAGGTTCTTTCATATATACAGAAATCATCTGCCATAATAAAGTTGTAAGTATTGTAGTGGATGCATACATATGATGGATAAAAGTTGATAAAGTGTTGTAAAACATAATTAACAACTTGAACTGACCAACTTAACACCTAGATTCAGATATCAAAATCAAGAGGAAAAATTAATCTTTGAGCATTTGTTTTGACAAACAACTGCTAGATTTTTGTGGTTTTTTGATTATGTGCATTATTTAATAACTTTGTGTTTATAAAACTGGCGGAGTATGGAACACAAATAAACAGTTAGTCAACTGATTTTCTACATTATAAATATGATTATGAACTTTAAAAAACTAAAATTTAACTTCACTACTTTAAAACAATTACATTTAGTAAACCTAATTTTTTTTTTTTTTTTTTTTTTTTTTTTTTACCTTCGGAACCACCATTAGGTATATATCTTCAGAGGATGAGATGAATGAATTGTAGCATGTATGAAAAATGCCATTCTGACCGGGATTCGAACCCAGGACCTCCAGATGAAAGGCTGAGATGCTACCACTCGTGCCACAAAGTCCAGCAAAAAATTAACGAGACCTAAATTAACTTTTTTTATTCCCCCAATTTCTTAGTCTTAGATAACTACTAAAATCTTTAAAAAAAATTCTTTTTCTGTATTTAAATATTCCAGTTTAATTCCAAATTGAATTCAGAAAAATACTGGGCCAATTTACTTATCCATTTGAACATCCATTTCACTTTCCAAACTGACAATACTTTTATTTTCAGTAAATATGGTTGTATTGTGTAACTTCCAAAAGTAAACAGGATTTCAATTAGAATGGTACTACCAATATCATTAACTTGTATATTAGAAAGGGTAAAAGTACCAAGATGGAATAATATTATGAGACCTACTTTTTTTATTATTATTAACCTCCAGGACCACCGTTACGTATTTCATCAGAGGATGGAGATGAATGATTTGAAGCATTTGTGAAAATGCCATGCCTGACCGGGATTCGAACCCGGGACATCCAAATAAAAGGCCGAAATGAGACCTACTACTTAATCTCAAAGCAGGTTGATATCAATTCTACCTTTCACTTCAAACCTTCTCAACATATCTTTCTGGAATTACATCATAGCTACTTAAAAAAAATAATAATAATAATAATAGTAAGACATCATACAGTGTAATAAAATATCTTAGCGATCCAACAATTCTTACAAACATAAACTGCATGTATACATATATACCAATCAGATTGTTTAAATCATCTTAATTTACGTTCAATATTAATAAAAACAATGCTCATGTTTTCATAAACATTATACAAATTTTATTGCTGTGATTTCATTGACATTAACTATAAATCATTAAATTCTTTACCAATTCTCATTGTTAATGGAATATTATTCCTTATCACTTGCAGTCACTACTTTCACCACCTTTAGGTTAGGTACACTAATGCTTAAAGTCTTTAATTGGGTCTTACCAATCAGTATTTACATAGCTAATATTTAAGTATTATTATTCAGTAAAGAGGTTCATTACTTATTTCATTATTTTACCGATTCTACTTCAAAAAATTAAATTTATTATTCAGCAGTAAATAATTGTATCAGATATTGATTCTAAATAATTGTAAAAGGTCATGAAAATTATCAAACTCATTGTAAAAATAAGTTATTCGAGTACATAACTACATTTTAATGTGTGTAACTTAACCATTAGCGATGATAAAAATCTGATGTGGACACTTAATGACTTTTTTGAAAATCTATTAAATTATATATAGATAGTTTTTTAAAATGAAAAGTGCATAAAATTTTATTTCATTAATAACTTCTGATATTTTTTTCATATTTTTTTATTCTTATTATTGAATTATTATTTATTGTAAACAAAGTTAATAATTATTAATAAATCAATACATTTATATTAAAAGAAGATAAAAAAAGAGTAGATGAAGTTGTATATGAACCAATGTGCTTTCCCCTTGTAAGATACAAATATTTCATTAATTAAACATGTTTTGGCTTTAACTCTGGAACCAATGAAAATAAGTAACACTTACGACATACCACTGAAAAGCTCTCAATATGGGCTTATTTCTGTGGTTAAGAAAAAATAAAAAATCCAAATTGTTTGGGATTTTGGGCTTTTTTGGACACTTTTGGTTCAGTCGATTGCAATCAAAAGGGGAGATGCACAAGTAGTTAATACAACAGACCTAAATCCAAAATTTTATCATCCTACAGCTAATCATTTTGGAGTTACGCGACATGAGTACATTTGTACATATGGATGTACAGAAGTCATGCCGAAACAAGTCAAAATGGATTCAGGGATGGTCAAAACTGATATTTCTGTTGAAATCTGAAAACAGAAATTTTTCACGATTACAATACTTTCTTTACTTTGTACAATAGTAACGTGGAATATTTTACATCCTGGTTATATGTGCAGAGTGTATCATGAAGTTCTCCCAGGACTTTCATAACTTATGCTACTCATGAAAATATTGGAAAAAGGTAAATGAACATATGCCCTAAAATGCTTGATTTGTGTCTTACGGTTATTGAAATATTTTGCTCAGATTTCAGCTGCTCTGGTGAAATGAGGTGGAAATGACATTTTTAGAACATTAATTGAGTCTGTTGAACGTTAACAGAATTAGTGATTTCTTATGGTTTTTTACTGAAAAATTGAATAAAGTAGGTCATAGAACTGTTCCTGCGGTAGTTTTTGAGAAATCTGGGGTTAAAACCAATAAATTGGGTAAAAGACTCTGCTTTTTTATGTTTGATGTACAATAATTTTGATAGATGAACAATAAACACATAAAAATTTTAAACAAAACTTATAGAGAATTTAATTCTGAACAATATTCTGTAAGATAGTAAATTTTTTTTTTTTAACCTCCGGGACCACTGTTAGCTGTTGCTTAAGAGGATAAAATGAATGATTTGTAGCATATGTGAAAAGGCCATGCTTGACCAGGATTCGAACCCAGGACCTCCGGATGAAAGGCCAAGATGGTACCACTTGTGCCACGGAGGCTGGCAAGTTAATTAAAACATAGAAAAGTTTATGTTTCTAAATTTGTCAGAAATATACTTATTTAAACAAAAACCAAATTCTTTTTTGATGATATGGAAAATTTAAAAAAACAAAATTGACTGTTAAAAATTGCTGTTAATAAATTAAAAAATCAAACAACAAAAACTGGAAATTAAATAACAATGATAGAATAAAACTAAGTAAATACACTGATCTGGTATTCATTTTGAGTAAGTGTAATGGTAATCCTACAGCTGCTGCAATAGAATATGAAATACGATTTCTGAATCGCAGGATTGCGGATCCGAAAACAAATAGCTTGACTTTTTGAAATCTACAGGAAACAAGTTCACTACCTAGTATTCGTACTAGCTACAAATGATCTGTTAAACACAACGGTGTTACTGAGAAATTATTAACGATGACAATTCAACGCAGTGCAGGCATCAGTACACGGTTTCTTTCTAGGCAGATCGGACTTTCGCATTCGATGGTTTGGAAGACAAGTAAACAATACAAGTTTTATTCTTATCTTTAAACAGCCAATTCAATGTCTACACCCAGGAGACAGTCCACTTCATTGGAGCTCTACTACAACTGGTGGAATACAAACTGACAACTCTGCTTTTCAACAAGATAAATTTCACTTCAGATGGTTTCAACATCTTACACAATGAGCATACATGGGCAGAAGTAAATCCACATGAAACGGTGAGATGCAATTCTCAATACCGGTTTAGCATCAATGTATGATGCGGCCTTCTCACAATCAGTTGTTTGCACAATTCATATTACCTGGCTGCTTAACTACTGAGGTCTACTTGTTCGTGAAGAATGGAGCTGCTTGAAGAAGTTTCTCTAGTGCTGAGGTGCAAAGTTTACTTCCAGCACAATGGCACACTTCCTCACTTCTCTTGTGCCATTTCCATTCAATAAAAATTATCATTTCCCTGTGGAATTGATTGGTATGGAGGTTATACCTGATCTAACGCTTTTAGACTTTTAATTCTGGGGATGGATGAAGAAAACTATATTCAAAACAAACAAAAAATTTTGTGAGGAAGTAGTTGCCTACATTATGAATGCGGCTTAGAAACTTAAGAACAACCATGAAGAAATAAAAAGAGTGATAAAAGTACAGAAGCATGCCAAGAAATGAGTTGAAAATGGCGGGCTTATTTTTGAATATTTAAACTGGTAAATATAAATGCACTTTGATCTAGTGTAAATGAAATTCAATTTTTTCAAGCTTTTCTTTGTTTTGTTCACAGAACAACACAACTGTGAGAACTTATCTCACAGAATTTAGTTAGGAATTAAATTTTCTACAAATTTTGTTTAAAAGTTTTATGTGTTTATTACTCATTCAACAAATTTATTCTACATCAAACATAAAAAACATGCCTATGTATGAATAATGGTAATCCTACAGCTGCTGGCTACATCAAACATTGTTTGATGTATTCTACATCAAACATAAAAAAACAGAATCTTTTACCCTAATTTATTGGTTCTAACCCCAGATTTCTCAAAGCTACTGCAAAACAGTTCTGGGACCTATTTTATTCCATTTTTTTTATATAAAAAACCATAAGAAATCATCAGTTCTGCCCCTTAATTAACATTCTAAAAATTTCAGTTCTTCTTCATTTCACTGGGGTAGCCAAAATCTTTCACTAGCTGAAAGTCTTAAATAAGCATTTTAGGATATATGTTTATATACAAACTTTTTCCATTATTTTAAATAGTAGAGTAGATTACAAAAGCCCCAAGAGAAATTTTGTGATATACCTGTATAATATAAAAACCTAAAAATATAAAAAACAAACATATAGATAAAAAGGTAAACTAAACAAAATAATTACAATCATTAAAATGAATTGTACATATAGGAAGATAAAATATTTCAAACTCAATAAAAAAATGAAAAAGAAACTAAAACATTAATAAATAAGAACTTTTACTTTTTACTTGTATGTATACAAGTGATGTTAAAATATGGTAACATTCACGTTTAAAAAAAAACTAGTACAACATACTTAACAGTCACCAGATATTGATCTGACATTTGAGAGCTGTAACTGGAAAAAAGGAAGAATAAGCACTCTTTCACAACAACAAAAAAAAAGAAAGAAAAGCAAGCACCTATATTGCAGAAAGTAGTGAGATAAGGATCTTATCTCATTGCTTTATAATGATATATTGGAATGTAGAAAAAGTAACACAATAAGATAAAATTGCAATTCAAGATCAGAGTAACACTTTGAAGATAATTTCAAGAGTTGATGATACACTAAAGCTATTAGAACAAACAAATTCAAGAAGTAAAATACTGGTTATGTTATTCAAATTATGAAATTGTGTGTTTAACATAAGAGTGGAACTCTTATGTTAAACACACAAGATAGAAAGTGAATTAAATGAATAGCAAATTTGGTTTTAGGAGAAAACATGAGTGTATTAGAAACAGTTCACAATCTTCATAATAATATAGAATACTGATTGAAGAAAATCAACTCCACAAACATTGTAACATGATGAAGAAACAGATCATTATTAAATAGTATTTTGAGTTACAACTTCAATCTGAGTATTACTGTTCAGTGGTAGTTCATGTGTTCTGGTATAATAAAGATTGTGTGGAAAAGGCAATTTACAATTTTTTAGTGAGGAATAGTATTTTAAAAGCTCCAATATTGAAATAAAATCTGTCAGACCGATAGTTGTTTTAATTTTCAGAATTCATGTGTTTTTTAAATCCATTTTAAACTGCATAAGAAAATTTAAACTAAAATAATGATCAACATTAACATAACTATAAAATTAACATTATAATGATACTACAATGTTTTTAGTTTTGTATTATATAAATATATTTTATTTTAAATTGACTTTGGTACCAGCCATTTTGCTTTATTCATAGTTAACTTAGTTTCAATTTTAAATTATTATGTGAATTTTTTCAGCATTGATTTATAATATTCAAAATGCAATTGATTTACCACTTGTAGACAGAAGTCTGCATTGATGGTAACTTTAATATATATTTAAATCTCAAGATAATGGCTTTTGAAAACTTGGTTGAAATAATAAATGTAAATCAATTTGTAAGGTGGTTAGGAAGAAATTAAGTGCCCAAAAAAATATAGAAAACAAGTTTAACTTAAAATTAATAATGTGTTATCTAAGAATCTAAAATATATTGCAAAATTTTATATTTGCATAATTAAATGCTATTTTAGAAATAGAGAGCACCAAATTTATCCAGTATGTGTATAAAACATAAATTACATAATTTTTTAACGAAAATTTATCCCTTTATCAATTGTTTGGTTCTTATCTCAGTACCATATAGTAAATATGTTTTGCTTCACTAAAAATTACAACTGAAGTGGGATTGTTTGATATTCTTGCTTACCTTCTAAATATTCTCTTCATATCCAAGCTTTAGTTTTGACTAAAATAATCAATCTTTTGTTACTTCTATTTTGAACAAAATCTTAAGATTTTTTTGGGTAAATAAGGAAAATCTTATTGAAAAATTGTACATTAGACTATACCTCATTGTTCCATCCTGGGCCACAGATTTGTTGTGTTTGTTAATGATCTATCAGATGAATTCTTACCAGCTTAACATAATTATAATGCAACTAACCTTATTAAAAATAATGTTAATGATGTTTTTGGTCGCCTTAGTGACTGGTTTGAAAGTAAAGATTAGCCACTTAACAAAAAAGAATACAATCACTTTTTTTGAAGCCTTTGGTATTGTGAATATAATTTCAAGTGATACCTTCTGTGTACAAGTTGTGGATGTTCTTAAAACTTTGGGATTTACCACTTGTAGACAGAAGTCTGCAATTGATATTTAATACATAAAAAACATTTTATAAAACCACTTTGCCATGAAAACATTTTTCCAATCTGGATCACCAGCAGTAACTAACAAAAAAAGAGTATATTATACCTAAATGCAATTTATTACAAAATTTGAAACGATAAATTTGAGAGAGAGCTTGAATAGTTATGCTTATTTTTAAAGCAGAAAAGTGTCTTATTCACATATCTGTTAGAGCATCTTATTATGGTACCTTGTACAAAGTTTTAAATATTTTAATTTTTCTGAGTACTGAAGTGAAACTGAAATTTTTTCTACTACAATAACAAATAACTGAAGTGTATAAATTAATTCATGATTGCAAATGCTGCACACGTAAATATAGAACACAAAAATTAGGAATCTTTAAAAAAATGCCTTTATCATCATTATATAATTATGATTCTTTATACAGTTATCTGCCTTTTAATAACTATATCCATCTTCAATTTGTTCTTTCCCTGGCTTAATGTTTTGAGTTTTTCTTAGCCCTCATTTTCTTATGCATAGCTTTATAATCAATACTATTTTCCACCCTCTCTTTTTCATACCTGCTACTAATCCTTCAACAGAAGTAAGGTTTTAATCAACCAACCTCCTTTCATGATATATCCAACCTCATTAGCTTTCCTGATCTGAATTGTTCTGATTAAGCATTATTTTTGTTTACTCTAACACATTAATTTTTCAGTTTCCTCTTTGTCGATTTAATTTTCTCTAAAATTAAAAACATGAATGACATAAAAAAATCTTTCTTGAAAAAAAATATTACAATGTGTAGGAATTTTTCAATAACATAACATTCTTATAACACTGGCTCATTATCTTTATCTTATTTTTTCCTTAATGTTGTTATAGATTATGAATTTTTCTTTTATCCATTTTTTTGAGTTATTATTGAGCTATCACATGTTATTAGTTAATTGTATGCATTAAAAATTTTCTAAAATT
This sequence comes from Zanna intricata, assembly GCA_010016005.3. Lineage (NCBI taxonomy): Eukaryota > Metazoa > Arthropoda > Insecta > Hemiptera > Fulgoridae > Zanna > Zanna intricata. The sequence goes on along the minus strand of JAAAKQ030281072.1, from coordinate 9,191 downwards.
GTAATTTTAATATTATTTCGATGCTGTACATTTTTCCTATAACTCACTTGTTATATTTATGTTTTAAAAAACTGGTTTGAGTTTTATAGTCAGTAGTCATCAGAAGTTGATTAACATTCAGTATAAATGAAAAAAGAAGATCAAGGAAGGCAAGCTGTTATGTGGTGGAAAGTAGTGAGACAAGGATTATATCCCATTTTTGTTTGATTGGAATGTAGAAAAGATAGTACAGGAAATAGAATTAAAATTTAAAAGGAGTAACAATTTAAATATAGCAATTAAATTTTCAAAGATTTGTAGATGATACAGTTGTAGTATGATTGTAATTCTTATTCCATTTACTGTTCTCAACTAAAATTTTTTCAAACTGAAAGGAGACATACTGGAAAAAATAAGTTATGGAATTTCTCATCTGTCTGTTAATAATATTTTTGATAATTTTTCAATATTAACAATTATATAAATGTCAATATTCATGTTAGTAGTTAATTATGTAATTAACAAATAACAAATTTTATAATTATGTTTTTAAGTAAATTTCAGCTGTTTTGTAAAAGGTTCACTAAATTTATGATGACATAAACAGCAAATGAATTTGAGTCTGTATGAAACAATCTCTTGTATCCAATTTGAAAGTGTAGTAGTTGATGACTATAGAATTGTAACTGTTTTAATAAATTTTAATTAATTGGATGTAGAGAAAATCTATGATAAGAGCTGGAATTAACATCCTCATAATTAATAGGTGTCTAAAATACAATAGGTATTAGAATACTTCAAATAATTCAGTATGACCTAAAAATAAGTAGGAATATTAGATAACATTCATATTAATGTTGTTAGATTAAAAGTTTAAAATTAGTTCGCAACAGACAAGTGCATTGGATCATAGAGTCTTAATCCACTACTTTAAAAAATGTGCTTAGGTTATTTTAAATTGTAGGAATACCAAATGAGAGTTAAAGAGTACCCAATACTTTAATATTATGTGTTTTTTGTCAATGTCATTTTCAGCTTAGTAATTTTGAGTGTGTTAATATTAAAGATAATAAATAAATAATTTCATTATTTAACAGGTAAATGTATAGGCTTTTTAAATTCTGTATTTATGTCTTATTATACAAGGTAAACATAAAATAACACTCCCTTTGTCATTTTGTAACTGTTAATAGCAATTAATAGGTTAGTAAAATTTGTTTATATTTAGTTGAAATATTCAAAACAATTCTAAATCAGTTTTATTTTCATGTATAAAATTTTTACTTTATTTGTTCAAATACTTTTTGGCTAGTATTTTTTTTTTAAAGAAATATTAGTGAACTTGAGAGATTGATATTCCTTGCAATTGATCAATTACTAAGGACAACATTAAACGCTCCAACAAGAGAAACATTTCTTACCACTGCAGCAATAGTCATTTTGTCCAGAATGTAGAAAAAATCTGACGTAGACACTATATAACTAACTTATATGAAAAATCCAAAAATAATATGATTCTAAATTGTAATTGTCAATTAATATTAATTAATCGGATTTTTCATCAAATCTGTTACATATACACATTTGTAATGACTATTAAATTACATGCACACTTTTTTAAAAGTCCATATAATTTCGTTTCACTAATTATTGAATAACTATTTACTGTAAAATGTGTTTTTTCAATTACAGGTTAATAATTATTAATAAATCAATATATTTAAATTTAAAAAAAAATGTAAAAAAAATAAATTAAAAAGTTTTAAAAGAAAAAAGTAGATACAATCTGATTCAAACCCTGTTTCTTCCTTGTAACATTCAAATATTTCATTAATTAAAATTTTATTTGGCTGTAACTCTGGAACCAATGAAAATAAGAACCACGTATGATATATTGCTCAAAGCTCTCAATGAGGGCTTATTACCGCACTTAAGAAAAAATCCAAAATCCAAATTTTTGGAGAGTTTTGGCTTTTTTGGACACTTTTGGTTTAGTGGATTAACATCAAAAGAAGAGGTGCACAACTAGATGTTACAGCAGTCTTAAATCCAAAATTTCAACATTCTACAGCCAATCGTTTTTGACTTACGCGAGATACGTACATATATATGTACAGACTTCACGCCGAAACTGATCAAAATGGATTGAGGGATGGTCAGGAATTTTTAATAAATGAAAATTTTCTTTTAATGTTTTACTAAAATCGGTTAAACAATTTAAAGCTAATCGAAATTTATTGTTTCATAGATATTAGAGAAATTTTATTATTTCACATTTTTAGTAGGTAAAAAAGAAAAGATATTTTTAGGAAATTTTCAAGAGGCATCTCGTTATCAAAGCTGATATTTTGTCTTTAAATTGCTAAAAACTGAAGAAAATTAATTAGCGTTATGTTCTTCGGGTAAGTATATTTGCATATGAAATATCATGTGATATTGACCGAATCATCTTGAAAGAAATTAATAATATTAACTTACTGATTAAATTAAATTAAACATTTGACTCAACGTAAACTATAAGTGACCTGCTGGTTACACATATTTTGAAACATAGTTTTTAACCTTTACTCTTTCAGTACGTAATTTATCAAATATTAATTCTTTACTTTACTTTTTCGATATTTCTATGAAAAAAATTAAACTCCCAAAATTTGCAAACATATATCCTTTTTTAATAAGATCCATTTACGTTATAATTAAAATGTTTCTACAGTTCATACATTTTAAAAATACCTGGTAAAAGATTTCCCTAGTATAAATTAAAGGGAATACGAATAAGTGAGTTGATAGACAAAATTTCAACCAACTATGGAGAAATAAAAATGAATTAATAAATTTAAACCACATTAAAAATAAATGTTTTGACGTACTTTTACCGCAGGAAAGAATGGTTTTTAAGTGAGTTTTTCTAGCCGTGCATTGCAGTGAATGAATTATTTCAGGGGGAAGAAAAAAAGACACCCAGACAGTGGCATCTAAGTGCTAAAATGATCACTAGCCTCTTTAAAAATTTAATCATTACGAAAGACTCATCATGATGTCAAAAGTACAAAGAAGAAACGAAAACTTTATTTTCCAAAAAAAATGGAAATAAAAAAAACACTCAAACAGTTAAAAAAAAAAAATTAAGTTAAGTGAACATTTTATAAATACATTTATCTTACACTATTACCTTAAGTACACTATTAATAAGTACAAAAATTAAATTTGAAATAAATAAATAAATAGAAGTACTTATTATATTACCGTTTGACCCCATCCCTGGTAATATTTACAATTCTCATAAATATATAAATCATTAATACCTCTTTTTTGTATTTTGAGTCGCTGTCGTGTAATGTTTCAAACCTATCACTTTCACTGAACTCGATGTTATTCTGCCCAAAACATTCATAAACGAGAAGCGAATAAGAAATAATGCTGATAAGTAAAATGTAAGAGGTATCCATTACTTGCTTTCGCTTAACCTGTCTAACTTTGAAAACGCGACTGATCTGTAACAAGTAATCGACTCTTTTATAGCCTAGGAAGTTTAAAAAGGTACATATTGCTGAAGCAGTTCCTATTGGAGGGTTTACTAAGCGGTTATTGTTCCAGTAATAGTAAAATAAAATAATACGTTCAATTTAGTTATGTAGGTTTATAGTTCTGAAACGGTTGTGAATCCGTTCACCGGATTCCAGGAATTAATTGAAATATGAAAAACTGAAATAATTACATTTCATTACTATTTAACATTCACTTGTTCACTGTATCGTTTAACAGCCTACATAAATGCATGTTATGATTAAGGATTTTTATTTTATATTTCCGATTAAACTTTTATCAGTTCAGTCATTTTATTAAATTTTTATCAATACATTTATTTCAATGAATAAGTGGTTCTTTGCCTTTTTTTTATATTTTGCAAGACTTATTTTGCATTTAAAAATTGAGGCACATTGTGTTAAATCTGATTAAATCCATGCTAGAGTTATCCGATAAGGATTTTTTTTTATTAAAACTTACGTCAAATAAGAAATTATTTTTCAACACTAATTTACGTGAAAAATTGCTTATGTTCTTACTGCTTGTGAAATATTAATCACGTAACGACTTTTTTTTTTTACCTTTAGTCCCATTATATCTTCAAAGTTTTCTACCGTTTTTAAAAATTTGAAATAAATAAGTGGGTATTCACTGAAGTTGAGTGAAGAGATTATTTTTTTTTCACAAATGTTTGTGTACGATTAAAACTTATTGTTTAGGTGTCCATGGTCACGTATGGATCCTCTTGCAATGTTAGAATAATTGGTTCACATTTAAAGATAAAATGCCAATATATCCTCCAATATACTAGTGTAAAACTCTTATTGGTATATCATTATATACCTATATCATTTACCTATATTTATACTTATATATTGTCATTTTATTTTACTCGTGAACCAATTATTTTAATATAGTGAATTCATACTGATCATGGAAATCTAATGAATAATTATTTATCATGTATGTAAACATTTCTAATAAAAATAAATCTATTCACTCAAGTTCAATGAACACAAATTTCTTTCTTTTTAGTTGAAAACCGAAGATATGTATAGTATCTATGTAGAAGATATATATCTATATACATACACATATATATCTCGGTTTCCTTGAACAATTCAAGCAAATTCCGGACAATTTGTTAGTCTACAGGTATTCATATAGTAGCATACCTTCTACTCATTCCGGATATGATTTGTTTAATATATTATTATGTGGAGAAGAAGAATTCTATTATTTATATCATTTATAAGGGTATTGTTCGGCGTTATAGTTTATTATTCTTTATTCACCAAAATTTATTTGAATGTCTTCTAAGAATCTTTCTCATATTAAAATCAACATGTCAAACTATCAAAATGGGTTTTATAATGGCGGTTTCTTTAATATCGATTAAATCGAATTTGAAAAAATTATTTATGCACTTATTGATGACTTTGAAACCGGTGTTATTTTTTCTACATGAGATTTTCTAAACCATATCTACAATAAGTGGATCAGGACTTTATTTTTTAGTTTATCTAATAATAATTGGAAATGAATTAATATTTAATAAATAAAGTAGAGTTGGGTTGCTATATCGAATATTTTAGATAATATTTTCTTTATAGTAGAATATCAAGTTTGAAGTCAATCTGTTTTTTTTTTTTTCTTTCTTGCTACAATATACGTAGTATAGATGTTACCGCTGATACCATACATTGTTCTAATATGTATTTATGCTCCGATGATTTCGAGCTCTTTAAATAATTATATTTATTAGTACTGTTGCGACAGATTTGTTGCCTGGTCCATGGACAGTAAAGTCTGTTTCAGTTTTTTAGATATTCTGTAATATCTTCTCACCAAAAAGCCGTATTCTTAGTTATATTCATTTTACTGCCGGATGAACTTTTGCCAGCGTCGAATCAGTCTTAGATCTTGCACTTTCTACTAAATGTGCGGAGTCTGCCAAACCGAGTAGTGAGAAAGCAGATTCTGAGCTCGGTTTCACTACGAGTTGCTAAAAGACGTTTATAAACATTAACAGTATGAAACTCCTGTTCTTCGTTGTGGGGTCTAACTTATTATTTTGCTCAAATGATTTATCCTTTCTATTATGTACATATATTTTAGGCCTTTGAAAGAGTGTAATAAAACTTACTAAATAATACCTAAAACTTTATTAAGAAACTTATATTTTACTGAACCAACATCTATAAGATAAATAATATAATCAATAAAAAAAGTCTATTCCATTTATTCTTTAATAAGTCGAAACAAAGAAATCTTTTTTAATAAATCTATTTGGATCTAGTTGTTTCAATAAATCTAAAATCTGTTTTATATCTAACACTTTGAGTCAATTTTTCACAAAATTCATGTCTTAATACAATGATGGATATTTGTTATTCTATTGGAGAAACGTCACAGTTGACGTCGTCAAGTCACATAAACGTAATTATTCTGATATATTCAGACTTTTGTACTAATTATTAAAGGACTATAATAATTGCAACTATTCGACTGCAAGTAATAAAAATTAAATTATTTATAATAATTATAATGTATTTTTATTGGCTATTAAATAATAATGTACGATTATTTGATTATAATATTTTATGTGCCGTATTTTTCCTCTATTGCACATTATACTCTTTCTATATTTATTTATTAAATGTATAATTGTTTTGACCGTCCTAGTTTTCTTTATTGTTTACTGTAATTTAGTTGTAAAAATATCTAGTGTAAACATTGTTAACTTATAAATAAATAATTGCAATTATATAGTTTAATTTTAAAAATATAACTGTAGTTAATAAGCAAAATGAAAATACAATTTTGCTTTCCATTAGCAATTAAATCCACTCTATAATAATAAATATACAGCTTAAAATAAAGATGCTTTTGAATTTGTACTGTGAAGTTGAAGGAACTGACTATTTTTTTTCTTAATGTATGCATGAAATGTTTTTTTTTTCCATTTTGTGTGTTTGAATTTGGTCATTTTTGTAATTCATATGACTTAAATTAGACTCAGAACCGAGGTTTTAATTACTATTTGAACGAAGTTTCCTTTTTACTAGTTATCAATACGTTTCAACGAAGTAGGTTACACTAATTATTTTACTAGCTATTTTTTATATTATTGAAACGAGCAAAATTAGTTCATATCTAGCCATCGCCAATAGGTGAAAAAATATGAATGCTGAATGCATTTTCTAAGTAGAAAAATTATAAATATATTATCAAACGCAAAATAAATCGTATGAGGTCCAACATTTATTTTTCTGGAATGTGTGTTTTTAACAATGCAGTATGTTTAATAAGCAGACGGAATCAAAGTGTACTGCGGTTCCATAAGTCGACTGTAAATAAATCAAAAGTTATTCATTTATGCATTATTCAGTATAGTGCATAAATGAATGAATTAAAGACCGTCCAGAAAATCTAACTTTTAATCAACAATCACATTTCATTTTTAATACATAATTCATTACCAGTAATTTTGCCTACTTCCGTTGTAGTATTTTTTTCCAGCGCTTTCAGAATAAAATTTCATCATCAGGAAGTTAAATATATGTATTAAACTTAATGAATATATTTATATATATAAATATATGTATCAAAACTTATTTGTTCGTATTAATTTATCATTGTTAAAATATAGATACAGGTGGACTAGAAGACTTATCCCTGATCTTGAAGCATGGTGTGGCAGGAAGCATGGCGAGATGAATTATTTCCTCTCACATTCCTTTACAGGACACGGGACATTTGGTAGCTAACTGCACAGAATTAGAAAACGAGATGCTCCGGAGTGTATTTTTTGTTTGCCTACAGTGGACACTCCGGAACACAAGCTTTTTAATTGTCCTGTTTGGGAGTGTATCCGCATGAGAGAGGGATTAAGCAATATTACACCAGAGGATATTACTCAGCACATGTTGGGTTCACGGCAGACATGGAATGCTGTGGATAGAGATGTCACTGCAAGGAGCAAAAGAAAAGAAGTATCGGATAAAGTGAGAGGGTACTAGTGAGAGAGGGTGTCGATCCTGTAAAAAAAAAAAAAAATACAGGGCAAGAAAAGACCCAAACCGCCGGGAACGCTCTAGGTGTTCTCTGCTTGAGTGGGCATGTAAATAAAAGACCGGGTCCCGGTCGTCGGGGGTGGAAGCTGGGAACGGCATAGCCGGGCCTGGCCTCCCCGCCATTGTACACGGTTAGAGGCATGGCACTAAGAAAAAAATTCAGACCCGGTGGACTGACCTGCCGTACTGGACTAACTTCCGGCGGGTAGAGAGGCCTACTAGAGACAAGGACACTCCCCTGGGTTGAACAATACTTCATTGTAGGTCCGATCCAGAGAAGGAGGGAAAAAAATATATATATGATATTTTTCTATTGCTAATGTGTATATCATTTGAAAAATCGAGTATGTCAATAAAATTTTCTGGGTTATAACTATGGTTGTTGTTTAATGTATGTTTAACAAAGTAAGAGTTTTCTATTAAACCATTTTTTATACAATTCATATGTATTCTAGTAGAGAACGAACGATTAATTCTGCCAGTGTATTTCGATTCGTGATCTACGCATTTTAAGCAGTATACATCTTGTCTATAAAATTAATTTTATTACTGTTTTTTATTGTTTTAGATGGATCTATATTGTTTATGTATATTTATTATTAGTTCCATATCCAGTTTATATACCAAATAATTTAAATATTTTATTAAAATTCCTATAATTTATGTTGTACTCGATTTTAGCATAGATATTATCGTTTTTTTTTTATTAGGAGTTATACGGGCATCGACTGTTATGGTCATTAGCCCTCGTCACATTCATTTAAAATTAATCATTAATCGCCGTAAGGCTCGTCAAATGTTAGGGTGTAAAGGGCCCTAACATTTCTTTAAAAAACACAGAAAAACACAACACAAAGCGCTACAATCGCAAACAAAAGAAAAAGAACACCTACAGGTTGTAAAGGGCCCTGATATTTTAAAGAAAATAATTTAATTTAACAGAAATATATTGACAATATCAAATCATTAAGTTTCAATATCTATAGAACTCGACTTCATCATTTGTAATTACAGTTTGTATAATTATACGCTAGTTAATAGTTTACTGGCGTGCAAAAAGCAACTATTTTTCCTTCGTTTCCATTTTCCAAATCAGCAGCAATTATATTTACTAATCCGAACCTCTTTCTGGAGTCCTCATATATGGTACACTCTTCCATTAGATGCTTGACTGTAGTGGTTTGTTACAAATACCACACACTGGTCTATCTTCGCCGGTTGTCAAATATAAATTCGTTATACGCGTGTGACTTATTCTAAGTCTGGTCACCGCCACTTGTTCACGGCGAGTCAGTATCGCGTCGCTCTTCCATTTGCATGGAGAGGATTTAAAGGCATTTAATTTAGTACCCAATTCTCTCCATTCATTATTCCAATACGTTCTAATTATACTTGTTAGACGGTTCTTTATATCAGCTACTCGTACAGGGATAACATCCAAGTTGTTAGAGAATGTTACCATTCTGGCAGCTTCATCTGCTCTCTCATTTCCTGTAATACCAGCATGCCCAGGAGTCCGTACAAAATCACGTCGCTGTCCTCGTCTATTTAAAACATATATAATAGAGAGGATGTTAGCGATCAGGACGTCCTTAATATTCTTGTTCC
>JAAAKQ030281061.1:0-10455 GCA_010016005.3 Zanna intricata | reverse complement strand
CAGGTCGATTACTCCTGAGAAGTGTGGTTAATTGAAACCCAACCACCAAAGAACACCGGTATCCACAATCTAGTATTCAAATCCGTGTAAAAATAATTACCTTTACTAGGATTTGAACCTAAGAACTCTCGACTTCAAAATCAGCTGATTTTCAATGTCACGTTAACCACAAGACCAGCCCAGTGGGCTACAATTCTTTAATCAACTGCCTGTCTATCTTTCCAATTTACTGTTTAGCTTTTTAATATTTCTTATTTTACCCTTTACTCTGACATATTTAGCTCTTACTGTCTACCCCAACAGTTCTTGGCCCAATCACTTCCGTTCTGCCTCTTCCTTTTCTTAAATCCATATTGTTCTTGTCTTAATATTGCTTCAGTTTTTTATTGTTTTCTGTTTACAATTCACAAAAAAAAATTTATGCTGAATGCAAAATTAAACTAGTTGTTTTGTGATATTGATACTTTGGGAATTGGATTTTTTACAAAAGTCTTCTGGCCACATCCCATTGATGTAGGTTGCATTTCACCACCTCTTAAATTTATTCTTCATTAAGATATTTAATCACTTTCCTACTTCCACATCTTGTATATTCTTCATATGTTTTATTACTTATTTAACTTCCAGTTTTAAAATGACTGCTTTTACCCCAGCCTCTTCAATTTCAATCTGAGCTTGTATGTGAAGATCATTTTTTTTTTTTTTTTTAACCTCTGGAACCACCGTTAGATATTACATCGAGGATGAAGATGAATGATTTGTAGCCTGGATGAAAATGCCATGCCTGACCAGGATTCGAACCTGGGACCTCTGGATGAAAGGCTGAGACACTACCACTCATGTCACGGAGGCCAGCATGTGAAGATCATTTGGTTTTTATTATAGCTTCTCCATATATTTCTTCTGTTTTCCTGTTTTTACAACACTCACCAGCAATTACAGCACTTACAGCAACTTCTTTGGTGTCTATACTCTTCTTCCATTCATCCCATATTGCTGGTCATGACATCCTTCCTTTTCACATCTTCAACATCTGATGACTTGTCTGCAAGCTATTTATTTCTTTGTTGCTTTTTATGTTCTGTAGTATTAATTATTAAATTTTCTAAAGACCATCTTTCCATTTTCATCCTTCCTGTTATTGTATTTTTTTTCAGTCTCCCATTTTTTTTTTTCTTTCAGTCATCTTTCTCATAACCCATGGTTTTTTTATTATTTTTCTTCTTTTAATAAACATAATTGTTTGTTCTGCTGCTGCTGTTTAGGCATCCTACGTACTCATCCACAATTTTTTTATGCTGTTGCCTTGTGCATTTTCCTTCAATACTTGAGCTAACATCCCTTCTTTCTCTTTATTTTACTAAATTTATTTTTTCCAGATTCCATTTATTTATTTTATAATTTTTTTTTTAACTCTCTTCAATATTACTTCCATATCTACTAAAAAAATGTATATAATTGTTATTAATGTCAACTCTACAGAATGTATATAATTATTATTATATACATATATATTACATATTATATACATACATATACACATTATATACGTACAGAAATGTATATAATTGTTATTAATGTCAACTCTACAGAAGAAACATGGTAATAAAGGATAATTTATTATCATGTTTTTTCTGTAACTGCAGTTTGTTACAAAATGTGTTATCTGTTTTCATCTCCTGGTGATTTCAATGCAAAAGTCTTCTTTTATTGTTTTTAAACCAAGAATTTGTTATTAACATTTTAGTTGCCATACAAAACTCAAAAATAGTTTCCTCTTTCATCCTGTGTGACAGTACTACTTCATCTTCCCAGTTCTCTTTACCTGCTATTTCAATCACCCACTATTATCTTACAATAATCTTTACCTTATTCTTCCATAAATAATGTTCTTAATGTAGAGAAAGACATTGCTCTGAAGTTGCCTTAAATTCTACTTTGAAACACATGCTATGAAATATTTCTTATTCTGGCTTGGAAAGCCTTACCAGTAGCTTAAGTTACTATCAGTATAATTCTCAGGTTCACTGCACCATACAAGCTTCATCACCAACAAGATCCTTCACTCCCCAGGTAAGGAAAATAAATAATACACAGTACACTTATTGTGAGCTAAATACCTTTTAATAAAACAATTAAAGCAAACAAAATATATTATTCCATTCATTATGTCATTGCTATTAGGGTTGGATAAACCAGTAGGTTGGTTTAGAGATAGTATCTACTATATTATGAAAAACTTCATTGAGTCAACGAAGGATTCCCAGATTTTAAATTATTGATTAACTAAGTTAACACACTATACATACTGTTGTGTCCATTTAACTGTAACAGAAAATTGTGATTATTTTGTATTACCATCCAGAATTGACATCTTTGATTACAGATTTATGTTAGAATAACATGTAAATGTATTGTGATTTCAGAATGATCCAATTAATATGGTGTAAAATTTTGCTAGTTTATTTCATAAGAATGGGAAATTGTGATTCTGATGCTTCTTCAGGAGCAGATTTTCTTCAGGCTATGATGAGTAAAATACAAATTGAAAGATTTAAATCTTCTCTAGGTATGCTAGCAAATCATATTTTAATGGATAAAAGTGATCCACATACTCAAGACATTCAACCAGAAGTTAAAGATTTGCTTTATAGGATAATATTGCCTGATGAAAATTCATCATATGAATTTGAGGTTAGTTATGTATTAATGACAACATTGTTTTAAAAAACAGTTTGGTAGCAATAGTTGTGATAATCTTTTTAAATTAACTTTAATTTTTTTTAATTAATAACTGTTTATCATGGTTGCATGATGGTGGTTATCTTGATTTACTTTGTTGTTTATTAAAGTGTTTCATATGATATATTAAATTAGTTATGGGATGTATAAATTCTAATATAATTATCTAAGTATAGATGTGTATCTAAGTATAATTGAAGTATAATTGAACATTCTAATGAAGCAAAATATCAAATTTAACATTCTACTGTATTGTAACATAGAAATATACATTCCACTCAAAGCACAATTTTTTCTATAGAATTTTATTCTTGATGATAATGTTTCCAAAAATAGTATTACTATTATTAGTCAAATGGTTGTAATAACAGAACATTCTTATTTTCCATTAATTTATAACATAATATTAGAGAATATTATTGCAAAATAAAATATTATAATAAGAATAACTTAATGTGAATATTATATTGTATACATCATTCCTGTATATTTTTTTTAAAGAATTTTTTCCTATTTCTCATTCCTGTATATAGCCGGCCTCCGTGGCTGAGTGGTAGCATCTCAGCCTTTCATCCAGAGGTCCCGGGTTCGAATCCCAGTCAGGCATGGCATTTTTCACACACATTACAATTCATTCATCCCATCCTCTGAAGATAACCAACGGTGGTTTCGGAGGTTAAACAAAAAAAAAAAAAAAAAATCATTCCTGTATATTTTATAGTTTTACTATTTCCTTATTATTTTGCAGTTACCTGTTTTATTACAGATTAAAAATACGATTTGATGTTACTATTTCATTTTATAATATCTACAATATCTCTAATACTGGCTTGTCAATATCAGAGACTATTGAATTTAACAAGCAACAGATCTTGAAATCTGTATCATTCCATTTGTAGGTAAAGTAAAAGCATGTAATCGCTATTTCCATTTGGATTAAGGTACAGGTTACACTTTCTTTAAATAGTTTCCCAGCATCATTTTATTATTGTTACCTTGACTACTGCCACTTCTTTAAGTTAGAAAGTTAATATCAGATCATTATTGTAGCAAAACTTTTGTGTTGTAGTTTCTAGAAGGTTAACTGTATAAAGATTAATAACGGAGGTGATAATGTTAATCCTTCAGATTGCCCATTGTTTAGTTTTCTTATTTGCTAGCCTTCTTAAAACAATTTGACAATTTCTATTGCTTAACTTATTGCTAAGATTTCCTAATTAACTCAAGTTCACTTTGTTGAATCACATTCTTCAACTGTAGTTAGATTAAAGCACATCACCATTAAAAATCGATGCTCTCTTACACTTTTACTTTCATTCTAAATTTAAGAATGTAACTTATTTTAACATAACTTTTATGAAATTCTGATCATACATCCCTCACTATTTTGATTTACACAAAAAAAAATTATTTTTACTGATGTTTAACTAGGAACCAGCATATCCACCAGTTCATGAAGATGTTGATGAAAATCCCCACCAACAATCAAACTTGCCACTTTCAAAACAAGAATTGTTGGCAATATATCAAGCTGCTTTGAATAAGGGTGCAAGTTTGAACATGTCTTCAATACCTATGTTACCTAATAGTAATGGTATGTATAAATTAATCTCATATAAACATTATTTCTAGTAAAAGTCAACCAAATTACAAAAACATTTAAAGTTGAAGACATTAAGTTTAGTTTTTTTTAAAATTAATTAATCCTCCTTTTTTCTGTTATTTATATTTAGCAATTTTGCAGGGATCTCTTCTTCTCAGAGTAGATATTATTGTTCAAAATAATTAAAAAGCATCAAAATCTGTAAGACATACATATTATATAAATTGTTAATTTTATTAAGTTTGTAAAATAATCTACTCAGCTAGTTGTAAATTATTATTATTATTTACAGTTTAGTTGTAAATAATCAATTAATGTTTATTGCTCTTTTTTTAAATAATGTTTATTGATTATTTTGTTTATTGCATTTATGTTTTTGTAAACATTCTTGAAATAATTTTTTTTCTATTTATCATTCCTGTATAATATTTTATAGTTTTACTATTTCCTTATTTTTTTGTAGACACCTGATTTATTTTTAAAATAAGATTTGATGTTACTATTTTATTTATTGATAAAATATATTTTTATAAGATTTAAAATTAGTTTTTTTTTTTTTTTAATTTATAATTTACATAATTTAAAAGAATATAAAAAATATTTAACAGAATGCATGGATGTCAGGAATATTTTATCTCCTTATTCATTGCAAAGCCTGGACATCAGTCCCTTACTCCTGGGTATTTCTATTTATCTGACAGGTATTTGACTTTTATGGTGGTACATGTATTTTTAGTTTAAGATGGATTGAGTTTGGGATTTTATCTCTTTTAATTGTGTGAATGTACTCATTTTACTTTAGGCTTTCAATAAACATTTGTATATTAATTTTTTCAGATCTCATATTATTACAACATTTTTGATTACCACAGAATTTGTTAAAAACTACAAAATGAATTTCCTAACAGAAAACCTCACAAACGTACTAAATTTTTTCAGCTTTCCTTTACTTCCTTATTAACTTATGAACTCACTTCCTTCATTAACTTCATATAACAGAGCTTTAATTAATTGCCTAAAAGCATCAAAAAAGGAGATTGTTGATTTTAATTTTTTGAACTTTTTGCACAACAAGGTGGTAAGCTTTGGTAATAAATTAATGCAGAGTAAATTAAATTGGTAATAAATTTATAAATTTTGCTATTTAAAAAAAATATTTAAGAATATCTGTTGCAAAGGGAAATTTTTCCATTTTACATTGTTTTATAACTGACAACTGAAAAAGTAAGTAAAAATCAGGTATATTTTTTGATAAACAGCTGGAAAGTGGCCTGTTCATTTTTATTATTATTATTATTATTACATGTAAGTAATAAGCCATGAATCCATAAGCCATGGATCCAAGTTTTGCAACTTTTCATTGATGAGACATACGGCTTTAAAATCATGATTCACCTTTCATTTTATTTTCCCATCTAGATAGTGTTATAACACTTGAAAGGAAGGTATTGTTATTGGTCCAATTAAGGCAAATGTGGTTTTCATTGGATCTTGACATTTTAATATTAAGTAACCCAAAAAACCAAAAAATTGGATGGAAATTTTCTGAATGGTTATGTTCATAAGTTGTGTGTGTGTGTGTGCGTGTGTGTGTGTGCGCGCGCGCGCGCGCGTGTGTGTGTGTGTGTGTGTGTGTGCGTGTGTGTGCGCGCGCGCGTGTGTGTGTGTGTGTGCGTGTGTGTGGGTGTTCAATAAACAACACATTGTGTGTGTTCAATGTTGGCCTCTAGATTACCTTATATCTCCAGAACTGCTGGACCAATTTTGACCTTGGTCAGATTACTTCTATATATGGGGTATTGATTCCAATAAATTTTCAACTTAAAAGGTCAAGGGGGTGATGCTGTAGAGCAAGGTCAGCCTCAGTATCTAAATATTTTGTCTAATTAAGGTCATATTTTTCTTAACCACATTTGTTAACAATTAAAAAATAACTATATTTGCAAATAAAAATGTTTGCAAAATCACACCCCCACCCCAAAAATGCTGTTGTAGTCGTCTGCTATGTAGTGACGTCACAGATATTTAAAGTGTAGAAAAGGAACTCGATCTAGCTGGGTATCGATATCAAAAGCCCGGTCGACTCAGTATCTGGTGCAGCAGTCCAGCAATAGAGTACGAATTAAAACATAGAATTCTATAAAACAGGATAAAGAAAGTTGTTTGATCTACTTTTTAATTTTTATCATTTACTTATTTGCAGAACATGATACAGTAAATCCATCAAATCAAGGAACATTACCTGGATATTATTATTACTTTTATCCTATTAAAAGTTTTATGAATAATAACACTGAACATCAACAACAACAAGATTTAGGAGATATGGCAAATATGATGATGCAAATGCAAGGCCAAGGAATGGTAATGCCAGGAGCACCTGTAAAACGATTTGAACCATTATTTATAGCGATGGCAAGTTTTGTCGGTGTGGCTATGATGTTCATTCTTTCAATTTTGTTCATGCCAAAATTTGGAAATGTGAGATCAGATGTAGCAGCTGTTAAAGAAGTCACAGAAGAAGGAGATCTTTCAGATTTGTCAAAGATTGTTTTTGAAGCGATCGAAGGAAAAGATTGTAGTGACAGACTAGCTTGTGAACTCGGACAGGCTATTAGAATTATGAAACTGGGAAGTAAACCAATCAGGTATGTCTTATAATAAATATGATTATTAAGTACTTCAGTCTGCTCATTTTAACAATATTACAATAATTTTTGTTAGTATTTACAGAAAAGACATTGCAAAATAGAAATACGCTTTTTAAACTTAATTACTGTAACAATTCTGTAGACATAACCAAAATTAAGCAATATATCAAGAAGGTGAAGAAAACAAAAGAGATTTTACTCGCAGTTTTTAAGTATGAAAAAAACAATTATTATTCATAAGCAGTAAGAAAGAAAATAAAATCTGCCTCATTATACAATTCACATTCAACAAACAAATACATTATACCAGCAGTCTGTTTATATTTGTGTGTATAAACAAACTGTCAAAGCATTCAGTACACAAACTAATTCTTTGATGTTGTATATTCTGCGTTGGAAAATAGAATGTAACTTCAAACAAATTTAATGAATGTATAAAATCATTTACAAAATCACAAAAACAAAAAACACTAATAAACTAAAATGAAAATATATCACTACATTATGAAGATAAGTTAAAATATTAATTTTATAGTTACGAGTATTTAATATTCTCAATAAAAATTAACGATTTTTTTAGTCAAATAAATTGGAAAACAATTACAGAAAAAAATGTATAATTTTTTTTTAACAGTTCTTGAGCATTTTCTTACATTCTAATTGATTTCAAGAAACACTTTACACAACTTTTCCATATACTTAAATTGTTAAATAATGCTATAAGATAATATATAACAAAAGACATGATAACATTAATATAAATAATTTTTGAAGTACACAAATTTGTAAGTTGGAATTTTAGTATGTGACACGCCATGAAAAAATATAAAGCAGTTTTTAAATTACTATAGTATACTTCAATTTAAAGTGAAAATTACAAAAGCTTTATCAAGTCCGAGCTAGATTTTGCTTCTTGAAAGACTGGCACTGAAAGCACCGACTGTTATCATGCGCAGTGCTATACTTACTTTGTTTTGAAAGAACTTTTTTACTGGTGATGTGTTGGAGAATCTATGTAGTTTAAATTGTGTTTGTTCATATAGAATATTGTTTTTATATGTTTTTCATCTTTTGAATTGTTAAGCGAGTCCATTTTTTATGTGTAAGATTTTTAAGTATCAACACAAGATGTAATTTTCTATAATTAAAATGCATATATTATAAACTGATCCAAGCAATTAACAGATTAACTTAAAGATTATTCCCAGTAACTTTAAGAATTTTTAAATTATTTATTAACATAACTACTTTTTACTTTCAGAGCGATTGAAATCTTTCTTCCACCAAATCTGGCAAAACAGCTGGCTCTTGTTCGTAAATCTGTCAATAAAAGAGAACGATGTGATTTTATACCATGTAGAGAAAAAACGGAAAAGAAAACAAAACCATTTGTCACTATTACTTCTCTTAAAAAACCATTAGTTTCTATTAAAAGTAAACTAGCAACAACAGCTGCTGGTTAGAAAAAAAGAAGCATTTTTGGAAAGCATTACCACATATAATATTAGGGTTTTCATATTTCAAAAGGAAATTAACATCAGTAAATTTCCATTATAATTATAAATATTTGTAAGTATTTTGTAAATCTACTACAAATTTTTTTTTTTTACTTATTAATTATAAATGAAATTTCTGGTAAAAACATACACATTTATGTGGCTGAGTTAGATACAGATTAATCTGAATAAGTCATTATTTAATAAACAATAATTTTAATTAGAATAATTTCACACATCTGCAATTTGTAAATACCTAGTATCTCATCCATTCTAGTAGTGTCCATTCTTAATTAGATTACTTATGTGATTTTTAGCATAGATTAAAGTATAAGGTATACTTATGCAACATACATATGTTATTAATTTAATGAATCACTTTTGTAACATAATTTTTGCCTTTGTTTATTTTACAGCTGTCCACTAACTTTCAATTCATTTTTTTTTCCAATAGAAAGTCCTTTCTGCTAGCAGGTCCAGGAACAAGTCTACTAGAAGGTTTGCTTCCACAAGCAGAATCTCTTTCTTTCTTTTATGTTCTCTAAGGCATAAAAGATTGGATGCTAATGAGGTTATTTGTTTCCTGTCCAATGAAGCATTTCAATATTTAGTTCTTTAAAAGAACTTTACCTCTTTAGTTTTTTTTTTTTTTTTTTTTGAGTTTACAGCATGATAGAACACCTACCTTGTTAGTACATTCTTTAACCTGGTAAAAAAAAAAATTAACAAAGTTATGTAATGCTCTTTGTGTATGGAATTTAGATTTAATAATTAATTTTCTTCACCTAAACCACTGGTAGTGATGAACTGGGGACTTTACAACAGTAAATCTACACTAAAAGATTTTTGTTAACCTTGTTTATTCATATGCTCCAAGACATTCTTTTGTAGTTATAGCTGTTATGTTTGTTCTATGTGAAGTAAAGAATGTGATTTTGTAAATAATTTAGAGAATAAATTTCCACAAAACACTATTTAATATGCATCACTTATTAAATAAAGAATGTAACCTCAAATTACCTTGAAAGAAAGTAGGTGTGATCAAACAGCATAGCCATAAAACATTTTTTTTTAAATCCCATTTTTGGATTAATTTTGATGCTACAGTTAACATATATGTACATTACATAAATCTACTTGATGATTCTGTATAATGGAAAAATGTAAAACATTTCAGCATATCACAAAATAATATTGTGGTTTTTTTTTCAATAAATCTTATGTATTTTAAACACAGGATTATTTTTTTCATAGAGATTTTAACAAATCAATAATACAGTACTGGGGTTCTATTTCAAAGAGCAGGTTTAAATGCAATACAGATTAGTTAGAATCTATAATATTTAAGATATCTATTGTGATCCAACATCCTGTTGAATTTGACCTGAAAAAAATTTCTGAGAAAATTTCATTAATTTTTTAAGTTACTCAAACTTTTTGAACAATACTTACCATTATGTGTTTTTAAACAAATATATTTGTAGTGAATACATCTAAATTCTGTACTGACTGCATTTAAAAGTTATGTGACACCACACATATAAAAAAGTCCACTTTTTTAAATTTTGTTTTAGAATAATTCTATAAAGGTATTGAAATCCATATAATATTTGATCTTATTTTTTTTCAACTCTCCACCGCTTTATATATTTTAGTAAGCTTTATGTAAGACTTAAAGATGGCAGTATATAAATAAATACATACCAGTAAATTGTATCATTGTCAATAGTTTTTAAAAATCATTCCAAGTTGTTTTGTATTAATAATTCAACTCCTAACATGAATTACATTTACAATATGTATACAAATATAAATATATATAAAAGACAAACAAACACACCCTGACTATTCAAGCTGGGAAAATATATTACTGAACATGTAACTCTTCTTCTCTCTTTTATCTGTTTAGCCTCCGGAACTACCGTTAAGGTATTACTTCAGAGGATGAATGAGGATGATGTGT
>JAAAKQ030280995.1:0-10457 GCA_010016005.3 Zanna intricata | reverse complement strand
CTGTATGCAAGAAAACGTTTTGGAAAACTACTTTAACTGAAATTGAACTGTTAGTTATTATATGGTTTAATAAAAACAAGTTGTAGTATTGTATTTACATTGAATTTTTTAAAGTTAAACATAAGAGATTTTACGATTGAAATTCATTGAAGATAGAGGTACTACACTTTCTAGAATAAAAAGGTAAATAAAAAAGGTAATTTATCCTTTATGTATACCACGAGCTGTTTAACACATATTTTATAGAAGTTTTAATATGATTGCATTTTTCTTTAAAAAAAAAAGGAATTTTTGACCTTTTATTCCAAGTCATTCCTCACGAGGCCAAAAATATATTTCACTATTTGAAACGAATTATAGTTTTCTAGTGCTAGAATGTCTCACTTTAAAATTTTTCTGATTTAAAGCACACAATATAAAGTAAGTTAACAATTTAGGAGATTTTCTGTATGCTGAATATGTACGGAAAATATACTTACTATATTTTTTGCCATTATCTTTTTTTCTCCCTACTCTCCCCGGGGTCGGACCCACAAGTATTGCTCAACCCAAGGGAGTGTTCTTTGCGTCTAATGGGTCCCCGGTCTGTCGGCTGTAAGTCCGGTATGGCAAGTTGGCCCACCGGGTTGGATATTTTAGATGCACTGCCTCTAACCATCAAAGGGCGGGGGGGCTGAGTCCGGCTATACCATTTCCAGCTCCCATCCGGAAGGCCGGGTCTCGGTCTTAATTTTTACCCCGTGCCCACTCAAGAGGAGGTTACTCTAGGGTAGCCTTCACCTGTTCGGGTCATTTCACTCCTTTTTTTTTTTTGGTGACCTAGAGGAATTAGGAGTCCCCGCGTCGCCTTATCGCCGTCCATTTGCGCAAGCACGGACGATCGGCCGCTCAACAGGAGGCTGTCCCTCTTCTCCACGTCTATCTGTCTCAGAATTCCTCCCACTCCCGAAAGTCTTTCCCTTTGTCTTTTAGAATCTATATAATCGTATTTTTGACAGTGGTCCACTCCCTAGCGCCCTTAAATGAAAGTAACCACGGTCTCAGGTGTCATCCATGTCAAGCCATCCACATGGTGCGCTCCGCCTTGGCGCCCGATTGTTCAAACCAGATCCCAAGGCATTTTACATTAGCCTGAGTTGACACACGGGTACCGTCAACATATATGCTGATCTGTCTTATCTTTCTCCTCCCGAATATTGCCACCACCTTAGTTTTTTGAGGACCTAGCTCAGACCTTTACCATTTAGCCAACAGTTACAAGTCTATCGCCCTATTAGCATCCTCTTCTACTTCGTCCTCCCACTGGCCTGATATTAATAAAGCCAGCTGATATTAATCGGCGTAGGCCAGCAGCTATACATTCTCAAGGAATTCCATTCTCAGTACGCCATCAAACGTGATGTTCCAGAGCAGGGCACCCAGGATGGATCCCTGGGAGACACCACTCCGCATTTGGAACCTAATTTCGCTATCTTTCGTGTAAGTTAGAAACTCTTTGCCATGTAGAATTCGTTCGCTCTTAGTCTGTGGTAAACACTGATATCTCTAGCGTTCAGTTCGTTCACAATGCTAGCCCAGGGGATGCTGTTAAAGGCATTGCGAATATCGAGAAGGACCATAAAGAGAATCTTTCTGGTCCTCCATATGCTCCCTCTGCATCCGTTTGTCCATTCTACTACTTTGCACATGGCGTTTGTATTTGATCTGCCTTCAACGAAACCGAATTGATTCTCGGAGAGACTACCCGCAGCTTCGACTACCAGCCGCAACCTATCAGCGATGAGTCTTTCGTACAGCTTTCCTATTATTAATAGTAGACAGATTGGTTTATATTTCTGGTTTTGCCATTATATGAGTAAAAATTTATTAAATGTTTAATTTTAGTGGCAGTCTTCTTATTAATAAAAATATCCAGATAATAATTTGGTTATGTTTATAAGTATTCACATTTAGAAGTCTTACTCATTGTTTTAGGGTAAATGGCATTGGAAAAATTCAGTTACAGCCATGCAGTTCCACTAGCAATTTCGCAAGAATCATGAAAACCCCGTATTTAGTCAATAAGACCGACATGATAAAGGATTTTTTTGCACCAGAGTCAAGTAATATTTTCATAATACCGCCTCGTTAAAAGTGTCAACATGGACATGATTTGTTGGTTTGTTGAAGTGAAGTATTGTCGGCAACGGAAGAGAATGACAAAGAGAAAATGGACAATTTTAAAGGTTTTTCTATGACGGACAATAAAACTGGATAATATGAACACTTGATAATAAAAGAAGAAGCAAAAATTTATAATTTTTTTAACGATTCATTTTGGGAATATCCAGTTATATATTTAGATTTTAAACAGTTAAGTGGAAAAAGTTAAAAGGACTTTACAGTTTTAGTGATATGGTGAAAATAATATATTTTTTGCACAAATTCTTACAGAAGACTGTTTATTTTGATGAAAAAGAAAGAACCATATTTAACCGTTATTGTAATGCTGATCGAAGTGTTAGTTTTAATTTTCTCCGACTAAAACGTGATACAGTAATGTCAACTTTTATCAGAGTTTTTTTACTTGTATTTCCAAAAAAAAGGGTGATTGTGTACAAAGACGATTTCTTTTGTGATTATTATTACTACTACTATTATTATTTCATCTGTATATGTTTTCACGTGTCTTTTCCTTTTTTTTTTTTTTAGGCTTTTTTATGGCTGAATGGAGAGAATAATAACGCAGTCCTTGTTCAAGCAGTTTACGACACTTACGATATAATTCCTGTGCCTTCGCCGCCTTCAGATGATGATATACCTTCAGCATTTGTATTTATTGGTACGGTTATTATAAATGTAATGATTACATTTCAGCTTATCGTAATAATTAGTTATGTGCTTCAGATTCACTGCAATGTCACATTCGTGGTTATTATGCTCCGTCATTTTATCCTTAATTTTATTTATATTATTTATTATAATTACGAGTACAAACCCTTAATTTTTTCTATCATCTTTATTTCAGTTAACCTTACAAAATATTTTTTGTGTTTTTATTATAATATTTATTAAATTTTTTTATAGTCATTAGTTCATCAAAGGTGTTCAAACAAAACCTTCTTTACTTGTAAAAATACTCCATTTTATCAGATAGTATTCAAAAATAGTATTGCTTTATCGTAACTGTAAAATCAAGAAAAGTAATTTTACTCGAAGTTTCGTACTAGAATATTACTCCCCCATTCCTTTCTGTTTAATATTCCTTGTTGACTTATGTTTTCTTACTCTCTTTTTATAAATAAATATATATATATATATATATATATATATATAAACTCGTTTAGTTTTTGAAAATTTATATCTATATTTTATATATACAAATACAGATATACTCTCTCTCTCTCTCACACACACACACACACACACACACACACGCGCGCGCACAGACACTTACACTCTCTCTCTCTCTATATATATATATACACTCTATATATATATATAGAGTATATAAGTAAGAGAGTATAAATAAGAGAGTAAATATATGTAGAGTGTAAGTGTCTGTGCGCGCGCGCGCGTGTGTGTGTGTGTGTGAGAGAGAGAGAGTATATCTGTATTTGTATATACAAAATATAGATATAAATTTTCAAAAACTAAACGAGTGCTTATACTTTTTGTTGTTTGTTTAACCTCCGGAACCACCGTTAGGTTATATCATCAAAGGATGAGATAAATGAATTGTAGCGTGTGTGATAAAATGCCTGACCGGGATTCAAACCCTAGTGCTTATACTGGTCTGTGTAGCTATAGTACTATTAAGTACAACTTCAAGGTGTCTGTTTGAGTTTGTTTTTGTTCATACGTGTTAGATAAACAGCCATTAAATCTTTTTCTTTTTTAATAGTAAAATTCAACTATTAAATGTTTATTTCTTTAAAAAAAAAAATCTTATTATTTTTTTAAATTCTTGTTCAGATTATACGCAAGGATAATTTATGAATGACTATGTTATGAAGTTAACTCAGCCTTTATGATAGAGTGGTAGGGACTCAGCCTTTCATTCAGAAAGTCCCGTGATTGAATCTCAATCAGATAACCCACAGGGTTAGTTGGTCTAGTGGTTAACGCGACATCACAAATCACCTGATTTCGAAGTCGAGAGTTCTAAGATTCAAATCCTAGTAAAGGTAAAACTTTTTATATGGATTTGAACACTAGATCGTGGATACCGGTGTTCTTTGGTGGTTGGGTTTTAATTAACCACAGTTCTCAGTAACCTCAGTTCTGAGATTGAACAAGA
Organism: Zanna intricata; assembly: GCA_010016005.3. Lineage (NCBI taxonomy): Eukaryota > Metazoa > Arthropoda > Insecta > Hemiptera > Fulgoridae > Zanna > Zanna intricata. The sequence goes on along the minus strand of JAAAKQ030280995.1, from coordinate 6,178 downwards.
CTATAGTTCATTTACATTCATACACATCATTTTCATTCATCCTCTGAAGTAATACCTTACGGTAGTTCCGGAGGCTAAACAGATAAAGAGAAATCTCAATCAGATATATAATCTTCTTTAAGCTAAAGTGAAATCATTTTCACACCATATTTTCACGCACAAGATTTGGGCTAGCATTTGTGAATTATGCATGTAAAGTAAGTCGACTGCCGTTTTACAAATTCTTTTTAATAATTTAGATCACATTAATATCAAATTAATAGATAAATTATCTGTCTCCCTATTTGTATGCCCTTATATTTTAGAATAATTTATCTTAAGATTAGACCTTAAGATTTTATCTTACTTAAAGATTGATTCATTGTAAAATCCGGTCGAGAATTTGTTTTTAGATAATTTAAACTCTTATACTTTTAAACTTGTAATAAATTTGTATATTTGTGGTTCAGATTTTATAATGTTTTTCTTATAGATAATTTAAATGAATTATAATATTTCAATTATGGCAAATTTTTTTTTGTGTTTTGTTTTTAGGTAAATTTTTAGAACGACACTCCCTGGAGGCTCTTTTGGATTCATGCAATTATCAAAGAAGCATTGATAATCGGCACTGATATTTACAGATTTTAGGTACATACTGAAAAATGAACTTAACATTTACGAAAGGCATTCATAATGTTAATAAATGTGAAACATATTACGAGCGCGGAGGTTGTGTTTTCATATATAAGTTCTTAAAGTTTTTTACTCAGTAATTCTTTAACTGTTTAGTAATATCAATTGATATTCATTGGATTTATTTTACAGTAAAAAAAATTATAAAAAAAAAAAAAACATTAAATTACGAGTGTTTACTTTTATCGAAACGATCCTTTATTTGTATTATTAGAACTGTCTCCAATTATTATTCTATTAGTGATTAATCATCGAGACAGTATAGAAAAATAATTTATCATACGACGTTGCTTTCTGAGTTGGCTATCGCTGCCTTGGGCAGATAAAATATAAAAGTACTCAGGAGATATCCATATCAAAAAATTAGCATAAACAGTAGTGAGCAACCATTTGGAAATTAAATAAATCGCCAAAACCTAAAACTTATTTAAGTATCTTAAAATTCAGCGTATTAAATAAGAAAAGAGCAAATGAATGCTCTGATAAGACGTCACACGAAATCCATTTTACTGAATGCTTTAATAGGCTGACTAAACGCACGACCTGTAAAATAAACGTAGTCGAAGTACGTAAAAACGCCCTACATGCATGGTTTAAATGAATAAATTATTTGCTGTTTTGAAAAAAAGAAATTGTAGATTACGTCTGTGTTCTTATCTTACTTTGGCTTCGTTTATTTTCTCACTATTTAATTAATACTTATGTAGATTTTCCTCATCGTGATGACGATTTGTAATTATCTAGACAAAACGATTGTCTACATATAAAAATAACTTTTTGTTAATCGTAAGTTTTTCATACTGTACGTGTAGAATAGTATCCAGGGTTACTGTGTATTTTGTAATTTGTAGTTCTATCTATAAATGATGTTATTGTTCATTTAGCTGTATACTGAATTGCGTTTGTCCTCTGTGTTATTACATCGCATTTCTAGTGATTTGACAATATAGTTGTAGTAGTCCTACCGTGAGACAGAGATGTTCTCCGGATCAATAAGCGGAGATGTGACACATCGGGTGGTAACCGAGTGGGTGGTAGTAACCGGACGTTGTCGAATATGGTGTTTGCTGTGTGTGAGGTGCGGTGAAGTGTAGATACTGGTAGGTGAAGTCGTCAAGTATGTGGAATGAACAGCGGCGTTGCTCGGCACACGAGGTCCGAGTTGGAATTGAGCGCATTCCACTTCCTCTTGGTTAACTCGCTGCAATTGCTAATGTACACAAAGGCTCGCTCTGACGATCCTCCCTGTGGAAAGTTTACGTTCAATCAGTATCCGTTCTGAAAACATCATATACTTTACTATATCACTCGATTTTTTATGTTTTTATTAAAATTTTGTTTTTACCATACACTTAAAAATTGCTGTTCACTTTATTAATATACTATGGTGAATTTTGATTTATATTTTTGTCAAATTTATTTTTTGAAGATATAAGATAATAGAAAAAAAAATTATATCTTATTTAAGATTAAATAGGTTGTATTGATTTTTAATTAGGCTGAGTATAATCTTATGGTCGATTGACTAATACACCAACTGATCGTCAATAAGTGACAATGCTTTTGGCTTTCTTTATCACCAATTACTTTCTTTCTTTACAACAATTAGCAATCCATAAGAGAAGCAGAGGAATAAGTGTTTGATTCTCGTCATCCTATCGCATCCTTTCGGAATTGTTTCGGATAAACTTTTAGAGCATATTTAAAAGATGAACTTTAAGATCGTATGATGCAGCTTAAACGAGCAAATTTCTTCATATAAGCTACATCATACGATCTATTTTCTTTTCTCTTCTACCAGCAGTGAGGAAACTAAAGAAGCTGAAGATTCCTTAGCATTATACAAATAAAATAAGCTTCCCATATTATTGACGAGAATGACATTTTGGATTATTTTACGAATATATACTTCTTATATTGATACTCTACTTGAAAACGTTCATCAATGAGAATCTGTTTGAACAGTTTGTAGTTGAGTTGGATAATTACGTACGTACTTTAAAAATGTGATTCGTAGTAGTTTTCCTTAATCTTTCTCGGACCCTAATCTCTAATGAAATATATTTGCAGGAGAATAATTTGTTGCAGAAAAAGATTATTTATTAATCAGTAATCTGCTGATAGAATAAAACTTATTCTTGATATTATAATAACTACTAAAATAACATTCTTGATAGAATAAAAATAACTTTCTCGAGGAGTCATAGACAGGATGGTTGCTTATTGATTTAATAAATCTTTAAAGGAATAGCTGGGAATCTTTAAAGGAAAGGCGGGTAGGTTATCTCCATTTTAGAGTTTTTATGTCGTGGACTTTTTCATTAAGTATTGTTTTCTTTGTCATTGACACCATCTTTTCTGGTAGTGTTTTTTGGTTTAATTTAAGCATTCACTGAATATGTAGATCTAATAAAAGTGGGATACGAAGACTTTTAAATATGCTTTTTTGGTCTTTGTGTGATTCTATGAAGAACCAATTCATGAAGTTCTTCGTCTTCACCTAATTTTAGAGCCGAGGTGCTTACCCGTCAAGTACAGTGTTCTTAATCTCTCCTAATAATACATGTTCAAAGTATGTCGTATCCCTGTTTTAAGTTTAATTTTGGTAAAAAATATCGTTTTTCTTCGATACCAGAAGTTTTGTTATTTTATTTTGTGATACGAAACGTATCTACGTATACCGTTTTCTCTTAATTTATAATTTAAATTAGTTCGTTGCGTTTTATGAAATATATTTATTTTGTTTTTTTTTTATGTATATTTTTGTATTTTATTTGATTTCTATTGTGTAGTTTATTTAGTAAATTATTAATCGTATTTTAAAAAAAGATTTTGGAAAATGTATTGTTTAATTTTACTTTTGTTTGTTTTTTCCTTTGAAATAAAAAAAATGTATATTTTTGAATAGAGTAAGTTAAATTGAGTTAAAAAAAGTGTTTTGAATAGCTTAAGCTTGCAGCATTTAATTTTTTTCCTTTACATTGTAGTTTCTATTTATATTATGATCAGAAAGAGATATGTTTGTTCGGTGAGTAGCGAGTGTATCCAGCGAGCGGATCGTTGCATTGCATCCTGTTATTACTACGGGGCTGTCGTCGCGACGCTTCAGTGAACGTTGCCTGGGCGCCGCCGTGGTCTCCTCTTAATGCCTGTATTATTCCAGCAACAGACGAGTTTATGTGCCTTCCATAAACTTCCCCGGTCGGGTGGTTTTATGGAAATGTTCGCATCGTTGAACGCCAACCTTGATAAAACAGTTCCTTCTATTATTATTATTACTACAGTCCTTCCTCCCTTCGTGCCCGTACTATCTCGCTCTGAATATTATTATTGTTGTCGCTGCGTTATGTTGTCATTCCGTTGTCAGAGGAATCTCTATATTGGATTTCTGCGCTCTAGTTGCTATTACACAGGTACGCACACTGTTATCTCTCAACGTTTCCCTGAATGTATATACGTAAATTCGTCTTGTATATAAAGTTTTCTCTATTGATATTATACTTTGTCTCTTTATACACTTGTCGCCTGTTTTTGAACATATTTTAATGAAATGAAAACATCTATCATGTTTTTATTTCCTTCTTGTGTCATATTACTCTTATTATTTTACAGTATTTATTTATTTTTTAAATTTTATATCAAGAGATATTTTCTAACAATAATATTATTTAATAAACGCCATCAACAATTAATAATAAATTGGATAGTATATTTTATTATGATATTATGGACCGTTTTGTTTTGTTTTCGTTAAAGCAGCAATGTTTTGGTTAAAGTGTATGAATATAAAACATATAACCTTTAGTTTAAACGTGTAATTAATTATAATATTTCCATTTTATCAATTTTTAGTAAATATATTCCTTTGTTTTTTCCCCAATTATATGTTTTATATTAATTCAATCAATGCTAACCAATTTTAATGAAATTCTTGTATCTTATTAAATTGATCTTTGATTTTTCAATTTTCCGGAAGTACACGAGAAGATACCTAATAGATATATCTTGAGATGAAGGGTTTCATTTTTAGGAATAATTCTTTATTTTATTGGTTTTAAACCTAAAGAAATTTATAATTAATATTTTAAAGTTTTAACGGATGCTGAAATTTGTTATATAGAAAAACAGAATTATTGACTTATTAGTCATTTCTGATCTAATCTCTGTTCCAAGTTATTTAAAAGGACGATTGCAAAGAAAATGGGAATATATTAAGTACTTTTCAGAAGGATATCTATACTGTTTAGATTATCTATATATATATTGTGGAGTAGAGAATACCCACGTATAGAATAGCTTTATTCGTAATTCATCCACCCCTACCTACTTAGTTACTGACCGTAACTAAAGTAGTTGTATTTCTTCAATAAAATGTCTATTTCCCTTTTTCCTTGTAATTTTAAGCCGGTTATAGATAGAACCGTCTGCCGGTAACCAGGTCGGTACTGAAATTCATTTCTAAAAATATTGGAAGAATATGAATGAATGAATCCAGTAAGAACGCCAACGGGATAAGAAAGAGAAACAAGATAAAAAATTCATTACTTCTTGAGTGTTATAATTTTTCATCCTGCGCTGTTTTGTAATTATATATTTCGCCTTACCGTAGGCTTGAAGAATTCTACAACCAACATCAAGTACATACCCTACTCTTAATCAAAGATGTATGAAATAGCATAAATTTTTAACGTCGCCCTACTATTGCATATTTTATTTAATTTTCATAGGCATTTCGAACGTAATTTTTTCTGAGAAGTCTTTACTGATAGAGTATCATTACAGGTTATACCTTTACAGTCCCTGATATACACAAATTCTACACTATGATCGTATAGAATAATTTTTTAGCCTGTAGTCATTGATTTTCCTTGACCATTGATTAACGAACGATCTGTAAACCTCCACCAATATTCCACAGAAGCAATATTTCTCTGAGAAACAAGGTGGAGTTACCATTTCTTTGAAAAATGGAGAAATATCTGCATCGATATATAATTTTATACTGACTAGACCGTGTCATATCTTTACTACATTGCTTCTATTATTTAATTTCCTCTGAATCTAGCAAGGATATAGATTATTATTTCTCATAACGTAGGTATATCTCCTAACGTAAGTAAAATAGTGTATTTCCTATCATTTCTTTTTAAATTTGTATGAGAGCTTTCAGATCAAGTGTGTTACATCCCGACAAAGCGTGTAGAAAGTGACGAGAGTATTCATTATAGGACCTAAAAACTAAACTTAGCGTTATCCCTTAAACTCGAAGGAAAATCCTATTATAACCAGCGAAACTTAGATTTTCACTAAAAAGGCAAACTTCACACATCATTGCCGGTTCGTTAATACTTGATGTAATACTCTGGTAAAATTTAGATCCTTACTTTAAGACATTAAATGCCGAGTACCACGGAGAACTGTTCTTGGAACCTCGTTTTTCTTTATTAATTAATGACCTGGCTCAAAATCTTGAACCATTTATTTTTACCCTTTCCACAGATCA
>JAAAKQ030280962.1:0-10457 GCA_010016005.3 Zanna intricata | reverse complement strand
TGTGTGTGTGTGTGTGTGTGTGTGTGTGTGTGTGTGTGTGTGTGTGTGTTGGGTTTATAATGATACAGTATCTCCATAAAAAAAATACCATAACGCCATAATGAACAAGATTGGAACATCACATTGTTTATCAGCTACTTTTTATTGCTAAAATTAAATTTACACAGAAACAAACTTCTTTTCCATCAGTAAATAAAGAGCTCTAAAACAATTACATTAAACATTATTGCCCATTTCAAAAATTATATTACATGTAGAAGAATGCAATTAATTTCATAATATAAATTATCCTGCTGGAGATTAATTATTATCATTTTATAGTTTAGTTTCTTCTATCCTAAAAGTTTCTTCTAAATTTGATTTAGGTTATGATCTATGAAACTTTGAAATCATCAAAAACTTTGAAAAATCTCAAATTTTAAACAATCTTTGACTGATTTGAACAATTCAGACTTAAAGTAGAAAGAGAGAGCAGCAGAAAGAAAGGGAAAGATGGTCTCATACCTTCTGATCCTACGTACTAATTACATCCTTGGTTCACATATTTTTCAAGTTTTCATTTGTTAGTATTTCGTACATTAAAATTTAATCCTATCATTAGTAAACTCGAGTACAAATCATCCTTCTTCTTGTTTAATTAGTGATGTTAATAATTTGCAAGTTTTTGCGTTGCAAAATAATTCAAACACACACCCACCCTATGGTTTATGTATGTATGCCACCATTTCTGGTGACTCAGTATCAATTACTGCTCATGTCAAAAGTTAAATAAAATACCTACAGTTGCATACTTTATTTATGATTGACAAGGGAAAAATATTTCAGTGGAATAAAAACATGTTTCAGTTCAAACTACTTTAATGTTTTATAGAATGTCCTATCAATGGAAATACCAGTGGCATGTGGCAAATTCTCCATGAACTAACCAACTAACCATAGATTTAATTAATCAACTTTCAGAACCTTTGTTGTTCAATTTTTTTTTTTGTGATATATTGCCTCATAAGCTTATGATTGTGATTGATTAAGATTGTGCGTGGGATATGGAAGTATAGTGAATGAAAATTGCCAAGCCTGATTGGGATTCGAACACAGAACCTCTAGATGAAAGGCCAAGATCTTGTTTTGTTACAATTATGAACATCTTAATTACTTTTAAAATTTGTTTTCCTACAGTTGATTATAGTTGCACAAATAAATAATGAAGTAACTTTTATTAATGGTAGGAATGTCAGTAAGATGATAATCTCTAAAATGTAAAAAATCACACCTCAAATTTAAAACAATCTTTGATTAGTTTGAACAATTTAAACTTAAAATAGAAAATAATGTAATATTAGTTTTTATCACTTTCCATGCATTATTATTATTATTAAGTTATATTATCTATGTAGTTTAATTCATATACATATATATATATATATATAATGACTATGATCCAGTCAGGATCATAGTTTAGTATAATCGGAAATTGAGAAAATTTGCAGTTATTGCTGGAATGGTATTTTACCTTTCTTCACCCCTTTCATAGTCGAATTTAATAAAAAAATTGTAATTTTTTTTAGATATTTACATTGAAATTTCCCACATCAAATTAAGTTAATATCATTGGTTACTGAGAGATTAAAAAAAAAAAAAATAGCCAGGTTTCAAAAAAATTCAAAATCCATTTTAACCTTTAAACTCAGAATTTCAAAGAATCTATAATTTTTTTTTTTTATTCACATAAGATTACACACACAAAAAATTATGTTGATATCTTCATTTGTTACTGAGGAATTAAATAAATATCATTGTTACTGGATTTTAACCCTTTAAACTCAGAATTTCAAAAAATACTTTTTAGTCTGCACTTACACCATAAGAACAACATATATACAAATTTTCATCAATTTATCTTTGGTGGTTTTGGTGGGCATTGATGAATCAGTCAGGACGAGATGCTTTATAGATACACATAAACTATATATAATGTGTCCCATGAAGAGGTATATCTTTCAATTTAGTATCATTCACCTATTCCCCACTGATTCTATTCAAATTTTACAGACATTTTAACAAGAGGTTCTAAAAATATTCTTTGAAAATTTCAACATTCTAGAATTTATAGAAACAAAATTACAGCTTTTAAATTCAACTCTGAAATATCATATGGGTTCTGCTAGATTATCAAATGCAATGGGCCATGCACAACGTTTTGTTCAGTAGTAATTCCTATTGTAACAATTAAATGTTTACACAGGAAAATGAAGGAATATTATATAACTAATTAGTAACTTGTTTTTTTCAATTTGAACATCAAAACATCATCTGGTTTTAATGATTTTTACCAGCTATTAATGAATAAAAATGCAGTTTATTTGAAATTGATATTTTTATTTGAAAGCCACTATTTTGTTTCTGTAAATCCTAGAAGGTTGAAATTATCACAGAAAATTTTTAGAACTTTTGTTAAAAGGTCTGTAAAGTTTCAATAGAATCAGTAGGGTAATGGATGAATGATCTAAATTAAATCATATATCTCTTCATGGGATACATGAAATATATATATATATATATATATATATATATACATACTTTTTTTTTTGTCTTAACGTGTGACTGAAAAACACTAACTGCCAACTAAAATGAGGGTGAAGCTTATTTAGGCAAAATAATTGCAACAAAAAGACAGCAAAAATATTATTTGAAGTTTTTTTTCATGTGCATACAGCTTGAAATTTGATTATTTTTCTAGTGTAGTGATAAAGTTTTTAATTAATATTAACAATTTTATATGATTAATTAGTATTTTTTTAAACTAAAGATAAATATAAAATAAAACTAGAAAATTAGACTAATTTAAAATATTAAATTTTTGGGTGGGGTATTTTAGTGGAGTGTTTTTTTAAAAATATTCCAATCACATATATGATGATTTTATTTGCTTAAACAAAAAAAAGAACTACAACTACAGATTTATTAATTCCAATGCTTCTCAAAATATACTATCCCCTCATTTTTTATTATCTAAATCATAATACAATCTCTCTCTCTCTCTACTCCCTAACACTATACCAGCTAACACACTAAATTTATTAATTGAAATTAAATTTGGAACATATCTTATATATAGTAATACATACACCAACATACACATGAATACATGCGTAGTATTTTTATCTAGGATTTCTTTTTCAGCCTTTGCAACTTCAAAAAGTTGAGAGATTAAAAAATTCTGGGGTTCATTTTTTTGATTCCCAGGTTTTTGTATATCAATACTAGATTGTGGATTCCTGTGTTCTTTGGCGGTTGGGTTTCAATTAACCACACTTCTTAGAAGTGGTTGACCTGATGAGATTGTACAAGACTACACTTCATTCACATTCATACATATCGTCCTCATTCATCCTCTGAAGTAATGCTTTACTTCAGAGAAAGAGTTTTTTGTGTAACATAATAGCCAACAATTTAAATAAGTTTTTTTTAATAATTTATATTGCAAATGTCTTGTAAAAGACAATTAAATCTAGTGTTATTTAAGAGTAATTATATTTTAAATAAATTGTTCTGACCTTTGAAACAATTGTATTGTTAATTTTTATTATATGTATTTACTTATATATATAAGAATTTTAATAATTTAAGTTAGGATAAAGATATTTATAATAATTTGATAACATTTCTGACATTGAACCATTATTTTTATTGTGTTTCTTTAATAAATAAAACTATTACATAAAGTAAAATTTTTTTGAATAAATATTTGTTTATATTAAAAATAATAAATTACAATCACGTACTTTACAAATGAATTAGAATAAAACAATTGATTATTTTTAATTTTATAAAATATTATTATTGAAAAAAATAACAACTGCTTTTGGATTATTGACTTTTGTATAATAAATCAAAATTTATCTTACTCAGAAGAATGTAAATCCATGTGCTAATTGAGTGAATGCATTTCACTGTTTTGTAAAATGGACATATTTTAAATATCATGTTAGTAAAATTAATTTCATTTAAGAAAGGCCCAATTTATGTATTTATATTTATTGTACTCTTCAAATTCTTTATTAAACAGATATAAAAACAATTCAAAATGATTGATTAGTCGCGTTTAAATTAATGAAACTTGTTTTTCAAAAGATTTTCTTAAATAGTTTTCAAAGCCTTCTTTTATCATGTTTCTGGAAATATTTTAATTTCATGTACCTTACAACGATATGAAAACTCAGTTACAGATGTCATTGAATAATATATTCAATCAAAATATCTTTCTTCATTAATATGTATATTAGTCAAATTTAGTGTGACTGTAAATTTAATTTTGTTCAAATAGGTTGAGATCTTGGTTTTCATCTGCTGTGTGTAAAATTTGCACATTGCGGTTAATGTATTGTATGTATCCTATTTCTATATGCAAAACTTAAATGAGTTTTGTGTACTGTCATTAGGTGTTTCTTATATTTTTGGATTAATTTCTCTTCTCTTATTGATGTAATATTTAAAATGCATTGATCATAGTAAATGTATATTCAAGAAACACATTCAGGCAGTACACATAACAGAATGAGTTTTTCACATCATTTCATAGAAACTATGCATACAATTATAAAGTTATTTACTTCAACATAAAAAATTTATTTGTACTATATAAAGCCAAATCAGCATAATCTCAATAGACTTGAACAAAATAAAATTTAGAGATGCATTACATTTGGTTTTGTACAATACAGAATATATTATTCGTTATGTACTTAAGAAATTTTATATCTTTTTTAATATGAGATTACCAACCTGAAAATCTACTGAAGAAGGTGATAATTAACTCTGAAATATTTCTTTAAAATGAGTTCCATTAATATGAAAGAAGGTCATTTATGATTTTTAATAAATTAATGTACTTTTAAGTTTTGTCATACTGTTCACTAAAAATTATTGTTATTAGAAATCAGCATTATAAATTTTTTGAGTAGTTTATACTTTGTGTTTATCACTCAGGTACCAGGTGAATTTATTTCTCACCTACTTAGAAACTACTTGATACTTGTGAAACGTTTTGGTTCAGCCAGCTTACCAATAAAACAGAGCACATCTGGGGCTGTAAAATATCACAACAGATTTGAAAAAGATTTGTCAAGAAAATGAAGATATTTTTTAAAAAAGAATGTAAAACAGTATTTAAAAAAAACAATTTCTGGTTGAAAAACAAACGCAGTTTGTTTTTCTTCAAAAAATTTATTCCAAATGATTCTATTTTCTTCTTACTGATTAAATTTTAAAACTTCATTCCCTATAGTATGTGCATTAATTATAGTATGTACAATATGAGCCTACAGTGTGTAGGCCTGTTGTATACGGTAATCCTGTAAAATATTTACCTCTCTATTATTGTTTGCTGCCTAGTCTCTTATTTCTCATCTGAAAGAGGTTCACATTCATGTAAGGGAAAGTAGTTTTTCTAGTCTTTTATAGATGTTTCTCAAAGTTATTTCTCAAAACTGGAAAGATAGATATTTTTTTCAGGTCCCCTTCTAGGTTTAGATGATAGGAATTTTGTGGTATTGTTTACATACCAGTTGTCTTCCAGTCACCAAAGTGCTATACAAAGTTCTCAGTTTATCATGATATAAATAGATATTTTTCATAATATAAATGAACAGATATCTTTTTTTTTAAATCAGTTAGAAAAAAATATATATTGATTATTTATTTTTATTTTTTTATACAGAAAATTATAATTATATTAAGAGTTGTTATTGTCTTTTAATACAACCTATTATTTGTATTTGCTTCACATGAATAAATCACCATGAATAATTATTGAGACAATGATCTGCTCCAATTAGGATTAAGATTTGTATTTGTTTTTTTTCACAATTATTGATTATTAATCAAAAAATGGATTTAAAAAGAACAAAAACTTAGAATTATAATTATTTTTAGAAGTTTTTATTTGGAATAAGATGCTACCTTTTAAGAAAATTAAATTAATGTATGGAAATTACTATTTTAGGCACAGCTGGAATCAGTTTTTACTTCATACTTTCAACTTAACCATCAGTCATGTTCTTGTGCTTGAACAGTGGGTAAAGTTCTTATGCTTAGGTCAGAAGTGTGAAAGTAAACTAATGAATTACCGGTATATGAAAGTTGTGAGATTGGTCAACTGGTCAAATCATTTTTAAAGAATGAGCTCATTGTTAAAAAATATACCTGAAGGATATTGTTAAAATGAAAATAAAATAATAAAACATCTTCCATGGTAGTTGTAACATTCTTTTTTATTTCATCCAATGGTTTGTGAATTTGAATATCCGTGAGGCTAGGCATTTTGTATAATCTACAACTATTTATTATATATCACAATCCTCTGATATGGTGCGACATACGAACCTATGAGAATAAATCATTAACAGGATTATTAAAGCAAGCTAGATAGCAGGATTATTGATAGACAGCAAGTGATATGAAAAAATAATAGAATGTGATAAAAAGTTGAATGTGAATATGGATAAATAAAAAAACAATAAATCAACTGATAACTTGAAGCTATCAAGTATAAAACCTAATGATGATAATGAGATATGCTGTTGATGGTATATGATTATAAATATCTCAGTGTACTTTATTCCATAAAATAAATTAAATTATTGACCCCACAGAAAAAAAAGTTAATGTCTTTTCAATGATTATTACAGATGTGTCAGTAATTTTCATTTTCATTGTCTATCTTCTGATTTTATTTGAACTTTAGTTTATTATTATTTAATTGTTTAGCTTTAATTGTTTTCCACTGTACTTCAAAGATAACTTGATGCAATTATGGTAAAATAACAATTTTAATTTATATATTTTAACTTATTTACATTTACATGCTTTTCCTACGTGATTTTTTTTCTTCTGAACAGACTTTTACTCAGCAATTTTATTCTACACACATAATAAAATATTTGTATAATCATAAAATTTACATGCCTTAAACAATAATAAGAAGTAATTTTCTTTTTAAATAAATTTATTAAAATGTTATGTAAAGCTCTCAAAATTGATGCGATAATTATAGTTAAACTCTAATATATTGCTTACATTGAGGTCAATTTTTTTTAATGTCTGCTAAAGGAAAAAAAAAAATATGCAATTAAAGTTCCAACAAGATTATCAGTTTTATTATTTATTTTTTTTTAAATAAATGGATTACTTTTTGATAATGATGTTAAAGTAATAATTCTTGGAACTAGTTCAATGAAAAAGTAAGCTGTACTGTTCTTATTTTTAAGCATGTTTGTACTATATTAAATGTTTTTACTCATTCACATATGGTGTCAAAAATATATTTTTGATTCTATCTTTGTTATTTAAAAAGTACTCAGCCTCATCTAACGACACAAATATAAAAATTTGTAAGGAATGTGAAAGATTTATGAAGTTTTGCTGAAATTTATTGTATCAGAATTGTTTATCATCAAATAAATATAAATATAGGTTTCCCGTATAATGAAAATAATTTACTCTTTTCATTCAATTAGATTTCTGTTTTTAGGCTTTGTTGTTTCAAAATTATACAACTCATTAGATGACCTTTTAAGGATGGTCATTTTTGATAGATTAGCATCAAATTAGAAATTTAATTTAATCTAATCTTTAATTTACAACTACATTAACTCTTAATTAATAATTACAACTACTTCAATTACCTTAACTTCTGTAACGCTTTATTATTATTATGGATGGAAAGGACTTCCTTCAATGTAGTGAAAATTTTTTTAAGTTAAAAACCTTTTAAACTTTTTATAAAAAATGTTCTATAAACTCTAATATCAATCTTAATAATAATATTAATCACACTGCCTTGTGGTAATTCTTTCTTAAACTTTGATCCTATATAACATGGTGACCCTACATAACACGGTTTACATTCAAACAATGTTCTGTGAATATCTCAAACCTAATTTATCCTGTTTATTGTGTTATAATTGTTAAGTGTCTAAATTTCTTTTAAAGTATATATACCTACAGTCAATTACTGCTTCATAAATAATCGTTTATAGATTATGTTCCCTGAAATGTTATCAAATATTATATGTGAAAGATTATCAGGCCATGATAACTAGTCTCATGGTTTTATGATCACCAAATCCAGAAAGTATTTCAAGCTTATTTTTCACAAAATGTAATCCTTGTGGCCATTTTAAAAGAGGATATGATAAATCATTACACCTATGAACATCATAATGTAATGAACGTAGCATTATTGTTACCTACCATGGTCATTAATATTATTTTATTGCTTTCTGTAGCAAAGCTTGTATTGTGTTGCTTTTTTTATCATTTAGACTAAAGTACACACTGAATGAGATATAAAATATGTAGATTTATGAAAGTATCTACTACTTTACTATAAATAACTGATATAAGACTGTATAAAAAATATAGGTGGACCTAGTATTGAACCCTGTTGGTACATTGTATTAACATAAGATAATAGATATTGAACTGAAACTGATAATTCCTGACTCGCTTTATCTTTACATATTATTTCCTACCTACAAAGTAAAATTTAAACCAATCATGGCTCATGCATTCTACTCCAGTTGTAAGTCGTTTCATTTTTAATTAGATTTGAAATTAGGTCATTATAGAAATCTGGTGGCAAAAAACGAACTGCTTAAGAGCATTATAGAGCAGAGATAATCAGGAATTAAACATTGCCAATAATAATTGTTAATTCTTCCAATAATTGAATTTTTAATAATTTTATAAAAAATAAATTTATCCAGACAGTATCTCTCTATTTATCTGTTTCATAACATTTCTAAATATTGATTTTCTTTGTTTTCAGATACAAAGAATATACTACATGGTATTAGTGGTGAATTCAGATCAGGGGAATTAACAGCCATAATGGGACCATCAGGAGCAGGCAAAAGCACACTTTTAAATATATTAGCAGGATTCATGTAAGTCAAACTAATTAATGTATGTATAATATAACGTACTGCTGTATCTTAAAAAAAAAATTTCTCTTAATTTTGCAATATTTCATAACCCTTTCATTTAAGATTTCATACTAGATGAATCAGAAAATTTTATTCAGTTAACCAATTTTCTTAAATGAATTGACAGTTGAAATAAATTGTTGGGTTATTGTAGGTTTCTAGTTTGAAAGTAGACATCATCATATTATAAGTATTTAAATTCTTGACTTCACCATTTGCTTGTGTAATTTTCTGCCATTGCCATACATTATCGCAAGATGCCCATTTTTACAGAAAGTAAATAAGCATGAGTAGATTTTGCCTGATTACTTTCATTTGTTGCAGATCTAATTATGTGCACTTCTAGATATTGTTTAATGAAGTTTCTAATGCTCTAACACAACATACAAAAGCTCATTCATATCAAGGGTAGCCAAATCATCAATAAAAATTGCTAATATTGTTTTAATCAAGATTTTTTACAAATTAAAAAAAACTGGAATTTTATATGAAAAATGTTTGTAATTTTTTTTTTTTTAATGTGAGCATAGGAGGTCTGTTCAGAAAATAACCAAACATTTTTAATTACACACCAACGGAAATATTTTGTGCCGTGCGGTTGGCAGCATTGTGTTCGCATAACCTCCTCTGTAACCACATGTTCCTGGATTGTTGATATCTTGTATAGTCTTCGTGATACGTGCGATTTTCGGCAGCAATGATACAACGTAAAGTTGTGCGTGAAACTGAGGAAAACTTTCACGGAAACGTTTCAACTTTTGAAACAACCTTACGGAGCACGGAGATGATGATCTGAGACGTGCGCAATGGTTTTTTTTTTTTTTTTGGGTTGCCGTTAGCGTGTGTGAAAATAACCCGGGCCGGGCCGAGACGCTACCACTCGTGCCCCGGAGGCCGGCCATGCGCAATGTTATGAATGGTTTTTACTATTTTAAAAATAGTCGTCAGTTAATTGAAGATGATCCTCGACCTGGAAGGCCTTTGATTTCAACTGTTGTTATCCACGTTCAGAAAATCAACTATCTGATGCGTGCAAATTGCCGATTGCCTATCAGAGAACTTGTGGAAGAGGTTAGCATATCGATTGGATCATGACATAACATTTTGGCTGAAAATTTAAACATGCATCGAGTTGAAGCAAAGTTTGTTCCTCGTTTGATGACCAAACAGCAGAAAGAACATCGAATGGGCGTTTGTCAGCAACTCCTTGAACAAGCCAATGACGATAAAACATTCATGCAAAGGATCATAACAGATAACAGTTGGGTTTACGATCACGATACTTACACAAAAATTGAATCATCGTAGGGGATTGGCAAAGGATCTCCACGCCCCGAGAAAGCACGTCACTCTCCGATCCAAAGTTTTATCGATTTTTAATGGAATTGTGCATTTTGAATTTTTGCCTCAAGCTGAAACAGTGAACCTTGCGTACTATTAAAGAGTTTTTCAACGGTTACGTTGAAAACATTA
>JAAAKQ030280961.1:0-27441 GCA_010016005.3 Zanna intricata | reverse complement strand
GAGATATGTAATCAGTACGAAGGTCAATAAGACGACTCCCGGTAAAGCCCCTCAGGGCTAGGAACGGGAGGGGTGGTCTGATGACCGGAATCGTCACTTGGTGGGTGTCTTCCCCTCCGGGAGTTGGGATCTGCTGGAGGCTCCAGTAAGGGAAATCTGCAAAACTTACAACGGACTTCATTTAGAGACGGTTAATGACAATCAATTGCAGCAGATCGATCCTTGGACTCAAGAAGATAGGCGAGTTTGCTGTACAAGTGGATCCATAACTCAAAGGGTGTTGTTTTTTGTCCAGATCTATTAAATTGTATTGAGCAAGAGATTGTAAAAAAAGATGACACCTCAAGGTGTGATTAAATATCGAAGGCTGAACAAGAGAAGGAACGGCGAAGTTCTTCCGTCTACCTTTCATGTCCTTACTTTCAGTAAACCAACTTTACCGGAGAAAGGGCGGGCATGGAGAATGTTCAGGCTTTTGTGCCGCGACCTATGAGATGTTTCAAGTGTTAGCGTTTTGGCTAACCGCTATTCAGTTCAAAAGGCCACAAATACACATGTGTGGTGAGGAAAATCATGCAAGGATCCTTCTTGTTTTGAAACTGCAAAGGGCAGCATTCATCTAGATCAAGAAACTGTCCTGATTACAAAGACGAGGTGGCTTGGTTATCCAAGAAGTCAAAACCCTGTAGCAGTTCAGCTACTTTGAAGCAAAGAAGATTGTAAGTGCACGCAAGCTTAGAGCAATAACAAGTTACGCTCAGATTGCGACTGCAGTTCCTGCTCCAACTGATGTTGATATCGACCAGCTTTTAAACAAACTTACGTCTACATTGGCTACCATGATAGAGAAAATTAGAGATAATAGAATGAAGTCTTTCACTCATAAAGGATTCACAAAGCCGTTGATAAGAGTACAGTCTCCAGCGAATAAATCGATTAAGGACCAAAGTGCTCGTGAGCAGGAGAAAAAAGTTGCTAAACCATATATACATTGAAGTATATTTAACTACATTTGACTGAGACAAAAATTCCAGCACTTAGTAATTATATATACGTGCCTCTATGGATAACATGTATAAATTTTGAGTCATTGATTAAATTAAATTGAATGACAGATATAGAACCTCAACCGGTCAGGTAGAAAGATAATACGTGCCCTTGAGATCCGTCGATATGCAATCACTTTGTTCAACCCAACAACAATTTTTTCCTCCTCCCCTGGGTGGGACCTTCAATGAAGTAGGTCTCAACCCAGGGAAGTGTTCTTGCCTCTATTGGGCCTCCCCACCCAGGTTAGTCCAGTACGACAGGTCAGCCCGCTGGGTCTGGATCTTTTTCTTAGTGCCATGCCTCTAACCATATTCAGAGGCGGGGAGACCACGCCCGTTATATGGCCCGAATATGCCGTTCCCAGTTCCCTCCCCCGACGGCCGGGACTCGGTCTTTTATTTACATGCCCACTCAAGCAGAGAACACCAAAAGGTGTTCCCCGCCGGTTCAGGTCTTTTCTGTAATTTTTTTTTTACAGGATCTACATCCTCTCACACTAGTACCCTCTCGCCCTATCCGACACTTCTTTCCTATCCAACAGCTTCCAGCTCAGTAGTTATAGCGCCCACATTTTTAATATGGGCTATTGTCCTTCTTCCCCCTCTCGTCCTCATATCCACTTGTAACTCAGCCGCCTTGTCCCTGAGTACAACCTTGAACTGCTCCGCCTTCTTCACACCCTGAATCCGAACATGCAATTTTCCTTCACGATATTTACACAGAGAAAAGACATCCTCAGCCCCGTCCCTTGTTGCTGACGATTTCATTGCCCGCAAGAAGTTGGCATAAGATTTGCCGGGAGCCTTAACCACAATGGTTCGACTTTCCTCAACAGGGGAAGTCGATATTCTAGCCGACGCTGCCCGTTGCCGTCTCCTACCTGATCCTCTTATGGTCGTCTGCGATGCGATCGAGACCGGTTCTTCACAATTCTTGAACAAGTATAGCCTCGGTGGAACCTCGTTCGCCGGACCCTGAATCATAGTATATCTTGTACTTGGCTGTAGACGTGGACACCGAACCGATGACCGTCGATACATCCTGAATTAGGTCTCCAGATTTAAAACTTGTATCAGTCACGTTCATCACCTGGTCAACTGAGCGATCTAATATATATAAAACTATATCGCCAGCCAGCGATCGTAAACTTCTCTTATGTTTAATTCTATCGACGACTACGCTATGGCAATAAATTCAGCAACTCCTTATCAGATAAATCGTCTCAAGTAAGCTAGCGACTCCTAATTCATCGAAAACCTCAGTCTGAGTAGTCTGTACACTATTAGAGGGAGACGGAGAAATATCATACAACGCCGAAAACCCCTCTCGATGGCAACGAGCTCCTTTTCGTGTTTCCCAATAAATTGGGGGAGCGAATCCATATTCTGTCTAAGTGTGAAGATAGTTGATTTGTCGACTCCTTTAAACTTCTGGTGTAGACTTATCATTCTCAAAGGAGGGTACGCGAACCCTCTTCTTGCCCTTTCCGCTGGGGGGGCCTCATCTGAAGAACCTGAAGCCTTATTTAGGCTTCCGTCGTTTCTCGGTAATGAATTTCTACATCTCCTTACTCTTCCTTTGTTCTTCAGGGTCAAATTCCTGACTATTTGATACCCCACAAGCCAAATTTTTGGGTTTTTTCGGGGGTTGGGGGAGTCAAGAAAATGTATTATTCCAAATCTGGGGGCGGACCCAATTTGGAGGAGGGGGTTCGGGAGGGCCGGATCGATGGAGATCCGGAGGGGAGGGATGAAAAATTATTGGATCGGGCGGGAGTTATTGCAGGAAAAGGAATATATATTACATGAAGTTCCCCCTTATATTACATCAAGGTAATAATGCAACACTACTGTTCATTTTCTCGTTACAGGCTAACGTTCCTTTACATTCAACTCATTTTGCGTACATTAGCAAAATATTTATTACATTACTCTCGTACAAATAAGAAGTTCCTATCTCAACATCTGAAACTTTTTATTTTACATAAATGTTATACATTATTCTTTATGAAAATCTTTTTCTTTAAGGTTTTCTTCGTGTTTAACGCATTTTATCCAGTGATCTATTGTTACGCAGTTTATGACATCTTCCAAAAACCTTTTTACGTAATTTTTTTTTTAAATGTACTATTTTTGGCCATCACCTTACCTTTTATCTGCATCCAAATTGCTCGATTGGGTTATATCTCGTGGGTTATTATCTCGTTTTTTTTTTTTTGTTTAACCTTCGGAACCACCGTTAAGGTATATCTTCAGAGGATGAGATGAAAGAATTGTAGCGTGAGTGAAAAATGCCATGCCTGACCGGGATTCGAACCCGGGACCTCCGGATGAAAGGCTGAAACGCTACCACTCGCGCCACGGAGGCCGGGATTAGTCATCTCTTAGTAGCATAAGCATGATGCAACTGTTGTTTACAATGTTAAGAAAAGTGACATCATGTTTGAAATGTAAAATGATTATTTTTATTTTATTTCTCTTTTGCTTTGCCATGTATATAAATTTCAGTTCTGTGGTTCTACGTCTCGGTACGGTTTTTCTGGCGTGTATCGTGTAATTTGTAACGTAGTTAATGTACCATATGATATTTTATAAAACGTTTTAATCGTGATTTACGCTTCAAATGTTTTTAATTATTTTGTTCACGTGCAAATAGTTTTGGCTAGAATTTAAGTTTTTTGTGAGAAATAAAAAATTTGAAGATACATGCGCGAATTTTTAAATAACGTACATGATTTCATGAATAAAGAATCTTTATTGTAAAAAAATTAAAAAAATGACAAGCATTTAATTGCTACACAGAAATGTAAAGAGAGAACTGAAGCGGCCTGTGGAATTTCCAGGACTTAGGTTTAAAGCCTAAGCAAAGAAAAAATAAAACTTCTTCGATCCGAAGGGCCAGAATGTTCGTTAATCACCCCGAAAAAGAAACGTTCTAACCAGTTATCAGATCAGAAAATTTTGATAATAGTGTGGTTAGGCGAACTGTGAATTAATTTCACTCAAAATTAGGGATCTGCCAGCAGTTAACAACTATAAAGAATTGAAAATAAAAATTAATTTTAACGGCAGTGAAACTAATTTAAGAAGAATTTTGAAAGAGTTAGGTTTTAAGCAACGCAAAACAGAAAACGAAAGGAAATTTTAGTCGGAAAACATGATATTAGGCAGAAAAGGATTTCATATTTGCAGGCAATCGGTGATTTTAGAAAATGTACTCGTAATTAGACGATTGCATACTTAGATGAGTTCTATGTTTTATCATCTCATTCGACGGCAAAATCATACGCTGATAGCGGTGCATGACTTCATTTACCGATAAACAAAGGTGAACGGTTAGTAATAATTCACGCCGGAGATGAAATTGGCTTTATTCCAAATGCAATATTAACTTAAACAACTCCAAATAAAAAAAGTGGCGATTACCTCGATAGCATAATAATAAAAACTATTTGAAATGGCTGAAGAAAAATTAGTTCCTGCTGAGTCTGTAGTAATTGTTGACAATGGTCCTATCATAATACCCAATCTGAAAAACCTCCAGTGTTATCAAGAAGGGAACAAGTCATGACTGTTTGGCCACAGAAACATCATATTCCATTTTCTTTTTAAATGCTTAAACCACATTTATCTGAGCTAATTAAGTAACAGGAAACGATACCAATTTGACGAATTGTTGGAAAGAAGTGGGCATCAGTTCTGCGGCTTCCTCTACTTTACCATACCGATTTAAATCCAATCAAGGTTGTATGGTCAGAGGTAAAATGACATGTTGCGAACCACAATACAATGTTTAAGGTGCCAGAAGTGCAGTAACTGTGTGAAGATAAAATGAATTCAACCTTACTGTGAAAAGGTTAAAAAGCCAAAAATATTTGGCTATACCTATAACCTATATTTTATAGGTTAAAGCCAAAAGGTGAATATTGGAGCCAAAAAATCGTTAATAGATTCTCTGACAGAATCTTTCTTTGTTTCTTTATGTAGTGACAATGATGATAGTGACATTTACACTGAAGATAGTGATGCCAGTGAGGAGAGCGTTCTAGTTGAAGAATTAACGGATAATTCATTTTCCAGTAAGTAATTAAAGTTAGTGTAACAGTCATCTATCGCAATATTTACCGGGTATAAGTAATAGATAATATTTTGTCATCCGTTATTACATTTTACAATGTACAGTACGGATTAAGCTACTATATTTCATTTCAAAGTTGTTGCTTTCATTTGTTAAAGCAACAGTTATTTGGTAAGGGGAATTACTTTGACTAAGGAAAATGTTTTTACGTTGAGCAGTATTAATTGTCGGTCCAAGCCCACTGTTACTTGGCGGCGACTGTAAGTGACTGTTACTCAGTAACAATACAGAAATGTATGAAGTAATTCGATGGCAAAATATATGGGAAAACACTTAAATATTTTTTAGAATGTGGTAATCTATTGTGTATGTAAAGTACCTTAAGCAGGATTATTGAAAAATTTGATTTTAATTTTTGTGATTTAGTTATCTACTGAAAATACTATTTTTGTGTGTTAGCTTATTAGATTTCTGATGTGTAGTTAATGATGGATGTGGTGATGTACTGGCCGTACGCGCTCCGCGCTGCTCTGCTGCAGAATACGATTGTGGGAAGGCAAGATGAGGAAGTCACGTGACATTCACCCGCAAGATGATTTCGAATCAGTTGTAGAAGACTAGTTTAAGTAATGTAGTCATGTTAAATGAAAAATAATGGTTTATAAATTTCACGCTCTACACTAAGCTTACTCTAAAGTACATAACTGAATTCGTAAATTTGCACAGATGTGATTGTTAACCGATCACCTTGTTTTTATTTCACTCTTGGTGTTCCAAAATTATTTCTGCTTCTCACGATTTTATCTAACAAATTTTTTCCTACGACCTACTGCTTAAAACAATTCACAGATTCAGTTCGATAGATACTCATACATAATCAGGATTTATATACATCCCACTTTAAATTGACGTTCTTGCATTGTTTATGCTTTTCTTATTCACGCTTATGATGAATAATTAGTGCTATGTTACAAATTGGAAGTACTCGTAAAAACTAAACTACTGAAGTTACAGTTAATCTGTTTTTTTTTTTTTTTTTTTAATTTTTCGTTCTTTAAAGTATGAATGTAATTTAATCACAATTCCGTTTTTATTTTTTCATTGATTAACTTTATTATCAAGACTTTTTACTAAGCCTAAAAATTTACTTGAAAAAAGTACTAAAATAAACATTTTTATACCGATACACTTCTAAAAATGAAGGAAATGTTCAGCGAAGTGTACAGAAATAATTTTATTATGTTTTGTATGAGCAACTGACGTCTGTAGATAAACCGGGTACAAAAACACAGTGATCTAGTTGGAACTGTTTTTAGTTGGTTGATTGAAATTTTTCAATTTGTATTTGAATTATTGTATTTCGCTAAAAAAAAAATAATTAAATAAAAATAAAATCTTTATCAATAGAATCAGCAATTATTTCTGCCTAAAACATAATATAACTGGTTTTTATCATCCTATTTTCTACCAGCACAGAAAAAAAAACGAACTTATAAAACAATTTTTTTTTTGTTAAGAATGTCAACTTTAGTAATTTTCTGGACACAAAACCGGTTGAAATAAATATTTAAAATTTTTAGCTTCATTTAATCAGACTTAAAAACTTTCACCGGATGGTGTTAGCGAAGCCTTCTCTTGCCAATCGTGCATTTTCTTTATTTTGGTAGAGCTTTCTTTAGGTTCATGTACAAAGGACTGGAACGCAATCCTTAACTCCATCCGTCTTAAAATAAAAACAAATACACAACCCCCGCTAAACATTATATACCTCCCCCCAAAATTAAGACTCAGCAGCAAGGAACTGACATCCAGTGTTTGTAATTAATAGCAGGATAAAATATCCCTTTATATTCTTGCATTGTCGATTTTTTGAGTATTATTCCGTATATATTTGAGTGTTCGAAACATTTTTACTAAAACATATTCGAAAAATAGAATACTACGACAGTAAAATTATTGTAGTATTAATTAAATCTAAGTTTTATTTTTAAAGTTTTTCATTTTTTCAGCCATATACTGCGTCGGGTAGTACGAGCTTTCTGCTTATGCCTCAGAAAGTAGTAACGAAAATATTTTGGTATATCTGAAATCGAGCTTTTGAATTGTAATCTATTAAAAATAGATCTAGGTTTTCCCAGAAAGTAACTCTGTTGAAAGTCTTTGGAGAAGTTCCTCGAGAAATGGTACCAAATGCAGACGTTTCTGAACCGCCTATTGATTGATCTTATTTTTTATATTTATCATTATTAATTTTTAATCGTACTTAAGAGAATTAAAAAGTAGCTCTATCTGTTATTTAACACCGAATTGAAGGTCTCGATTGTATTTTTATACGGTAATAAATGCTATATGGGCTCTGGTATACCTGTGAGCGCGCGAGTGTGTATTACTTGAATATCGTTATCGGCTGAGAAGCTTTACATTATTCTTATGAATACCGTTTAAAATTTGTTTTATATTACACAGTTATGAAGTAAAACGCGCTGAGTGTTTATAGTGACGTTTGTAGAACGATGTACTATATGCGTTACGGTCGGTTTTCCTCGTTACTAAAACTAATACTATTACTATTAATTTTGCAGAATATGAGAACATTATTAATGTCTTCTGTTAAATTATCTTTTACTACATTTTTTCTTTATGTACTTCAACTAACTTTCTAGAACTCTAATGTTGTGGGTCTGTTTAAAATGTTCATAAACACTGTTTGACCTTGATGTACGTTGTCGATTTTCAAGTGAGATAATAGAATTTTGTTATTTTATAAATAACATTACAAAATACTTCGTTTTATAAAAAGAACTGCTAATTAACATTACTTTTTAAAAATTCTCAAAAAAATAATGCTGACTTTTATTAAATTTCCAATCTCTAAATAAAATTATGGTTTCCAATTCTCGGTTTTTTCTGAAGGATCGCTTCTTTTGAGTCAAGGTCTGAAGCCCTCTATCTAACCTTCAAAGATAAGAACCGGGACCCTCAGAAAGTGCAATACTCTCAAATTTTTTGTATATATCTGCATTCAAGTTATCGATTGTAGATGATAATACGTCAACGGTACGGCAATTCTGTGTGTCGGTTCGGCGCTGAAAACGCCTTGAAGAGTCACTATAAACGTGAAAATTCTTTTCAACAATGGAGAATTGTGGACACAATGAATAAATATCATCTTTTGATTAAGATGAGCCTCGTGCCCTCTATTTTTTTTTTTTTTAATAACCTATAGGTATCTATTGAAAAGTATGAAATGTATCTTAGGTTACATACCAAATTTACCAAAGATAGATACATGTATCTTTGGTTAGAATCAATTAAAAATTTAATTTATCTTATCATTGGTAAATCAAAAATGGCAATGTAACAGCATAAAGAGCACTTAAATGATCATATATTACACATAAACAACAACATAAATCTCGATTGAGATGTATTTCTCAACTATTTAAGGCTTTTAGAACGGGTCTGTCAGAAATCCTAGAATTTCAATCAATAATTATATAAATAATAACTGACACCCTCTTATTTTATCTAATTGATCTCGGTTTTATACTCAATTCTAAATTTATTGTTTACAAAAACTATACCAAGCTACGTTACAGAAAATTTCACAATCATCATATGAGATATCAAATTTCTTTAGAAGTCAGCTATCAGTTTGCAGGTAGGAGATTGCAATTTGACTGTAACAAACACTTCAATACATATAGGTATACACAACCACATCTACAAAGCAACATGTTTAAGTATTTGTAATGTGATTGTTATAAAGTATGTAAATGTATGTAAAGCACGTAAATGTTATAAAGTATTTGTAATTTGTAATGTCTAAATGAAGATGGCTTTATTTAGACATTAAGTAATGTAGTTAACCAAACAGTTATAGTAGTTACAGTAGTAAGTAGTTATAGTAAGTTAAAGTAGTTCTATGAAAACTTCCTCTTTTTCATTTTAACTTTTTTAATTTATAAAATCAGTATCAATTCTTAACTTACCTGAATCGATTTATTATTTCTTTGTTCAACTAACTTAATCTGTCTACGCATCCATTAGAAGTTTCTTTCCAAATTCGAACTCTTCTAATTTTTTGACTCTTTATTTCTTTGTAATTTCTTTATATGGCCTTCCGATCTTATTTTAAATGGTTGTAAATTATTATATACATTTGTAGATTTAAAATGAAAGAAAATAAAGCATTCCGTGTCAGACTTACTTGGGAAAGTGAGATGTGAGACAGTTTCCTGTCATCATCTTCATTGAGCCAAACATAAAATATAAAAATCAACTAGATTTTTAAAACAGAAAAGGCCTTCGAAAGAGACTTGTTTGCAATTTTTCTCAAACACTTATTTGTGAATTCTAAATTTTCATTGTATTTTAGAAAAGAAAATTTAGGAAAAGAAATGTTTACTGGTGAAAAACATGATACAGCAGCACAAAAGAGAAATAATGTAACTTGTGATTAAGAAAAGGAAAAAGAAACAAATTTTTTAGGTTTACTAAAGGTGGTTAATTACCATTAAAAAAAAAATAAAATGTTGCTATTATTATTACTGAGCTCTACGACAAAATAATATCTCCTCTCTCTTTCATCTGTAAAGTTCTGTGCTTGAATTCCATTTGAGATACTTTGACATGCTACAAAATTAATTTCCTGCTAAAAAAAGGATCTAGGATAACAGCGGTTACAATTGATAATGAGTAAATAAATATTAATCTAGAAAAACTGTATATACTTTTCTGATATTGTTATTAAGTTCTAGTATGTGACAGAATAAGAACAATAAAGTTGCTTTTTTTAAAGATTCTTTAACTGGGGGCCAAAAATCACCCAGAAGAAGAATATGACTTATAATAGGGCATAGACATGCTTTTCTATCCTCAAAATTTGATGTAAGAAAAACCTTCTTTTCTCATGCTTGTTGTTAGCGCATCTGGAGAAAATTGCAGGGTAGATTAATTTTAAAATTAATACATGTTATTAAGGATTATTTGAAATCATCTAAATAAATTGTAAAAATTAAATTAAAACTGATTGAGAAACATGCTGAAATACAAAATATGAAACTTGCTTTTATAAGAACTATAGCGGGAGCGAAGGTGCAACTATATCAGAGAGGTGTCTGTTGAGAGTGAGACTAAGGAATGATTCCTGAAAGATGGCATAAGCTCTTTCAGTAGTTGTTAAGGGCACAAGTCAGGAGGACTTAAACGGCCATACCAACAACACTCAATCTTCTGAGTACTTTGCAGCTGAAAACAATGGAGAATTACAGCTGTTTTTTTTTTCAAGAAACTGAAGCTCTCAGTATTTTCATGTAACAAAGATGGAGGTGTCTTCTTTGGTAAAATATTCTGAAGGTAAACTAGTTCCCTGTCCGGGTGGGGACTGCTAAGGAAGGGATCACCAGAAAATTAAAAAAATAACATTCTACGAGTCGGAGAATGGAGTGTTAGAAGTCTAAAAAGGTTGGTAGGTGAGAAAATTTAAAGAGGGAAATGGATAGGTTAAATGTAGATGTAATAGGAACTAGCGAGGTTCAGTGGGAAGAGGAAACAACTTTTGGTTAAGTGATTTTAGAATAATTAACTCAGCGTCAAATAAAGGGCAAGCAGGAGGAGGCTTTATAATGAACAAAAAGATAGGGAAGGGAGTAGAGTATTTCAAAAAACTTAGTGATAGAATCATTGTAGTAAGGATAAAATCAAAATCTAAGCCAACAACAAAGTTAACATCTACATGCCTGCAAGTGCCTATGATGATGAGGTAGAGTGTGTATAAGAAGAAATTGACAAAGCAATTAAATACATAAAAGGGGATGAAAACTTAATAGTAATTGCAGATTGGAATGCAATCATTGGAAAAGGGAAGGAAGGAAATATTGTGGGTGAATACGGACGGGGCAAAAGGAATGAAAGAGGGGACCGACTTATTGAGTTTTGCACAAAGTATAATTTAGTAATTACCAACACCCATTTAAAAAAAAAAATAGAAGAATATACAAATGAAAAAAGCCAGGCAATACTGCAAGGTATCAGACAGATTATATCATGGTTAAACAGAGATTTAGAATAAACTCGTTGACTGCAAAGCATCTCCAGGAGCAGACATTGTTAGCAACAGTGATAATGAAATGTAAGGATTTAAAAAACCTAAAGAAAAGGTGTCAGATGTATTGATAGAATTTAGAGAAGCTTTAGGAAGAGGAGGTAAAGAAAATTTTTGAGGAGGATTTTGCAAGTGGTCTGAGTAAAAAAGATAAGGTAGGAAATATAGAAGAAGAATGGGAGAATGTTAAAAAGAAAATTCTTAAATAAGCAGAAGCAAATTTAGGCAAAACCAAGAAAACTGGTAGAAGACCTTAGATATCAGAGGGTATATTTTAGCTGATGGATGAACATAGAAAGTATAAGAATGTTAGTGATGAAGAAGGTAAAAGGACTATCGACAATTAAGAAATACTATAAATAGGAAGTGCAAATTAGTGAAAGAAGAGTAGATTAAAGAAAAGTGTTGAAAAGTGGAAAGAGAAATGATCAATGGTAAAATAGATGGAGCATATGGGAAAGTTAAGGAAAATTTTGTGGTACATAAATTAAAATTTAATAATGTGTTAAATATAGATGGTACACCGATTTATAATACAAAAGAAAAGGTTAATAGGAAGGTGGAATATATTGGAGTTATACGGAAGAAATGAATTAGAAGCTGCTGTTTTAAAGGAAGAAGAGGAAATCAAAGAGAATAAAAAGGCAGATACAATACCGAGATCTGAATTTTAAAGAGCATTAAAAGACTGGAATGACAGAAAGGCTCCTGGGATAGATGGGTTACCTGCAGAATTACTGTACAGTGTAGGTGAAGATGTGATAGATAGATTATACAAACTGGTGTGTAATATTTACAAAGAAAAAGGAAGTTCCCTCAGACTTCTAAAAGAGTGTTATTCTCATGATACTAAAGAAAGCAGAAGTAGATAAATGTGTAGACGGCAGAACAATTAGCTTAACTTCTCATGTATTAAAAATGTTAACTAGAATTCTGTACAGAAGAATTGAGAGGAGAGTGGAAGAAGTGTTAGGAGAAGACAAATTTGGTTTCAGGAAAAGTATAGGGACAAGAGAAGCAATTTTAGCATTTCGATTAATAGTAGAAGGAAGTTTAAAGAAAAAAAAACTGACATAAATAGCATTTATAGATTTAGAAAAGGCATATAATAACATAGACTGGAATAAAATTTTCAGTATTTTAAAAAATTAGGGTTCAAATATAGAGTAGAAGAACAATTGCTAACATTTACAGAAACGAAACTGCAATAGTAATAATTGAAGAACATAGGAATGAGTCGATAATAAAAAAGGAAGTGTGACAAGGACCCTGTTACTTTTAATCTCTGTTACTTTTTAGTCTTTACATAGAACTAGCAGTTAATGATATTAAAGAACAATTTAGATTTGGAGTAACAGTGCAACGTGAAAAGATAAAGGTGGTACGATTTGCTGATGATATATTAATTTTAGCTGAGAGTAAAAAAAATTTAGAAGAAACATTGAATGGCATGGATGAAGTCCTACACAAGAACTGTTGCTTGAAAATAAACAAGAAGAAAATGAAAGTAATGAAATGTAGTTAAAATAATGTAGATGGACCACTGAATATAAAAATAGGAAGAGAAAAGATTATGGAGGTAGAAGAATTTTGTTATTTGAAAAGTAAAATTACTAAAGTTGGATGAAGCAGGAGCGATATAGAATGCCGAATACTACAGAAGAAACAAACTTTCAGTTAGAAATATAATTTGCTGTGAAACTTGGACAATCACAGTACCTGAGAAGAAAAGATCAAAAGCTTTTGACAAATGAAGTGACAAATGAAGATGTATTGCGGCAAATCGATGAAAAAAGAAGCATTTGGAAAAATATAGTCAAAAGAAGAGATAGAGTTATTGGACACATATTAAGGCATCCTGGAATATTCACTTTGATATTGGAGGGATAGGTAGATGTTGCAGGCAGGCAATATTTGGAATATGTAAAAGAAATTATTAGGGATGTAGGATGTAGATGGTATACTGAAATGAAACATCTGGCACTAGATAGGGAATCTTGGAGAGCTGCATCAAACCAGTCAAATGACTGAAGACAAAAAAAATTTTATACCCAGTGTAAAGAATTTTTAAATGTGTCCATTAATGATTGTAAACCCTTTTTGGGAGATAATGTGATTCTGATCCTGATTGAGAGATAATAGCTGATACTTTCGGCTGATTGGTGGTTATAAGTGTAACAGCAGCAGTCATCAGTGATAACATATCACTCTGAAAAGACACGACCTAGCCGGTTTTTTTAAAAATCCGATTCAGTTTACATGTTATTGCAACATTTGAAAAAACTTAACATGTTGATTAATCGGTATTGATATGATCAGAAAGATTCTAAAGAAAATATTGAAAATGTGCTGCTCATTCAAAATAAACTTTTTGAGAACTTAAAGCTTAAACTTTTGGAAAGTTCTTAAAGCTTTTGGAGGGATAGCGATAAAATTTTATAGGAGAGGAGGGTGAATACGCTTCAATCAGACAAAATGTAGATGTTAAGATTTGCCTTTAAGATTTTCTAATTCTGGAGCATGGGAATGGCTTAATAATTCCCATGATGCTTTGTCATAATGGTGAAGTGGTAATTAGATTAGGAGTAAGGTAGTTAAAGTCGAGTCTGTTAGTAAGTAGTTAGTTGTGAATCATTTTTGGTCGACTGAGCATTTTAAATATGAAATAAAATATTTATTTGATAATTAGTTCTTCATTACAACAAGGACAAATCCAATATTTGTAGTATTACTGGAAATCAGCCTTTTACTATGGAAAATAGTAAATTTTCCGTGTTTCTGGAAATCAGGTTTGCTACCGAACTAAGTTATTTTATGTATCTTACCAATATTACATTAATAAATTTATCACCAGTTAGGTACTGTATTGTTACTCAGTGTAATTTATTTGTTTATTATATTTTTAGAAAGAATTATTATTTTTTTATACGCTCCTAAGCAGAATTTAACAATATTAAAAATGTTTAACTCTAATAATTTCCTCTAGATGACCTTGCACGAAGGTATAGTAGAAGAGGTGTTCCTTAGATATTAAAACTGTTCGGTAGATTTTTTTTAATGATATTAATAATAGTTATTCAAAGCTAACGTTGGTTTAATATTGCAGAAGCAAGGATTGATTGACGGCGCAAATATGGAGGGGGCTAAGAATAATGCTCTAGTCTCAGCAGGACCACAGCTGAATCCGGATGCTATTGGAGGAGTAACTGCGAATAATCGTAGTAGCCAGAGCGGGTCACATAACATCGTCGATGTCGGTGGGGACAAAGGTCGTTTAAACAGGCGCAACTCCATCTCCTTACCCAACGTGCTGGAAGCCATGGAACCACCGGAATATGAACCACAGGTATGCGATTCTGATAGTAGAACAGTTACACATTCTTGCCCTCGATTACCATTGACGAGAAACACGTTTACTTTCTTATTAAAAAAAAAAAAAAAAAATAGTTCCAAAAATTCTTGCATAATTGCTTTTTTCATCGTACTAACATTTTCCAAATATAGAGACGGTACTGAAAAGACTGATAAATTTATTACTTTTTATTTATACATTGTTTTATTGATGAATCGATTGAAAGCATAAATTTTGCTATAATTCTACCTTAAAAATTTTTTTTGATCTAAAATCTCTTGTTCAAATGCATAATTTTTTTCCGTTCTTTACATCTGTTTATAATATTATAACTCGCCGCCCATTCAAAATACCAAATAAGACCATTCAAAAGTTATTATGTAAAGAGAAATGTCCCGCAAAATATTTAATTTACTTTAAGTTGGAAAAAGAAAAACTCTAATGTGTTTCTTATCCGGGACCTTATTTTGTTTTTACTTCATCCTTAATATTGAGATTATATATTTCTAATTTACACATTCAAAAAAAATTTAATGGAGTAGAAAGTAAAAACTGCCGGTTGCTGGGGTGGGATTGCCCACCATTCAGTTTTCCCTGACAAAATTTTACTTTAGATATTCGTACTTTTCCGTTTAATTACTTTGAAAATTTTTTAATAAGATATTGTCTGTTCATGTACTGTACCTTCATGTCAATCTCTTGATTGAACAATAGCTAAATACTGAACTTTTAACTTTTTTTATGGATGCATATAATAAACGTGGTTTTTGTGTATACAGTATTAAATACACAAAACTAAAAAATTGTAACCGATATATTGTTTACAAAAAAACTGAAAAAAAGAGGTCGACAGTTTATTTTAATAGAAATTATTTGACGGAATCTCTCCTTATTGGTACTGATGAAAACAGGAAAAAAACGTTATTATTCCAGACTGTTTATGTTTTGTATAAATAAGTAACTTTATTATTATTATTCAACTTTCCGTACCAGCATTTTATTGCATAATATTTAATACAGGTTCTGCATAACATTACAACACTGTATCTATATTGAATCTATAAGTCTCTCAGGAGTTACTTTAAATTATCTTTATGTTTCTTAATTTGAAAAAAGTGTTTTTTTTTATTTATTTTTTTTTTTTTTTTTAGCGACCATTACTAAATTTGCTGCTACTCCTTTGATATTTATATTATATGTACCGATATTGATATTCCCTTAATTCGCTTTAAACGTAATTAATTGCTCTCATATTTTTTAATTAAATGGATTTTTATTTTTATAACAGAGCGTACAATTTATAAAAAAAAAACCAATAATGCGTTAAAATAGTATTTAATTTTATTATTATAATTAATACAAGATTTACATTTCTTATTTTAGGTTATAAAAAATGTTTGTAATGTATTGTCACATTAAACAAGGAAAATTTCCAAGAAAAAAATTATTTTTCTTTTAGTAACATATTTAAGTTTATTTTTAAATAAGATTAGCAGCGGTTTTTAAGTGACATGAAAATGTAAACATTACATTTAATACAACAGGATTATTAAAATACCGCAAATATTAATTTGGGAAATTTAGAATTTAATTAATATTCATCTTTCAATAAAATATAAAACAAAGGTAAATTTCATTATACGTAAAAGAAAATATGAAGAAGCCTATTTTAAACATCGATAAAGTAAAATATCTTTATTCAAATAAATATTATTATAAGAGATTGAAGTAAATAAACAAATCGGTCGACTGTAATGTTAATTTTAATGATATTAAGAAAATCAAAGTTACTTAAAGATTTATAAAATTTGCTATAACTCAGTTTTCACTCGGCACGTTTGATAAATTTTCGCCACTCTTAGTTTCACCTATGTTTATCACAACACGCATGTTGAGTACAACACGCTATGTTTATCATCTTACTGGCGTTTTGCTGTTACCGTTTTTTTTTTCAAGCAACTTATCTATTACCGTTAGTTTGAAAGTATTCCTTTTGGTTGTTGCCATTAATCAGAGCCGTTGTCAACTCAATGGTTATAATATTGGTAATGCCAATACGGAGACAGTGTACTACCGCCTCATTTCCGTAACATCTGATCAAGCTCGTAGATACATCCTTACTGTTGATGTAGAGAAAATTTGGTAAAATTTCAACCAAAATCATCGCTCAGAGATGATTTTTAAAATCATATGATTTGTTTACAGAATGCGAGATGACAAAGATAGTCAAATTATTATTTTTCACTTCCCTTTTTGAATATTCTGATTTTCTTACAAATTGAAAGCATTATTTCCATTAATAACTTCCTAAATTGTTCGTTTTATTCTTTGTATAAAAAAAGCGTATCATTTGAAAAATAAAGGGTCGACATACAGTGGATTTTCTAAAGAGGACTTCTTTTAATTTTTTGTCGCTAAAGAGAAGAATAGATAAAAAATGAATTAACAGTTTATATAATTTCACTTAACGCAATTGTACATCTTCTAAATTAGCTCTGATATCATACAGCAAAGCCCAAATTGGTGACTACTGAGCCAATTATTCTGATTGATTCAGAATTATATCTTTATCACTTCTTCCGCGTGAATTTTTTTTCATATTACTTAAAAAACGCTGCTAGTCTTAGTTGAAATTAACTTTATAATTCAAAGATGATTAGATTAACATATAGCATTAGCGATATAATTAACATCTAACATATATGCATATGAAGAAAGCACAGTTAACTAAGAAAATATTTGCAAAAAAACTTTCTTTTATTATTTTTTGGTTGAAAAAAAAAGACAACTATAACTGTTGGTTTTCTAAAATCAGCCTAAAACATATTAAGTAATTTTATTATTTTGATGACTAATATTTTACTGACAGTATTCTTAGGAAACATTTTGGTGGTGTGAAGTATGTTTTTTTTAGCGTAGACAGCTCTTCGTTTCCGATGCTCATAAAATTCTTTGTTGCTTTTTAACAGTAATTGTTCTTTTTTAAACGCTAGAATTAATTTTGCAGCCCTTCAACCAATTTCTACAAGTTTATTACGTTTTAACACGATTTAAATTATTATATAAGATAAAGCATGTTTAAAGACTAAATCAAGTAATGATCTGAGTACATGGTGTAATTGAAGTTAGATATAGAAATAGCTTTTGTGTGAAAAATTTGGTGTTAGAGGAAAGCGCGGATATCGCGCTTCTGTGAACCTGTTAATTTAATAGTTGAAGGTTGTAGGTTTTGGTAGTTGGTCATGATTGGAAGAGGCGACAGTAGGTTTTGTAAATACATTGATGGAAATGTCTGTTGAGGCATTTGCATCGGTGGCATCCTGATGAAGACCAAATTGAGGATTGTGTTATGTCAAGTTTAACAAGTTTAGAGGGTCTAAAAGATGACCTTCGGTAAAGCTCATCAGGGCGAGGAATGAAGGTGTGGCGACAGAGATTGTCACAAGGCGGTCTTTTTCTACAGGGGTCAGGATATTAGTTAAAATGGTTATAAAGATTTATTTTTTCACCCTTTCGCGAGATCCCTTCTTTCTTTAGACAAGTAGTATGTAAATATACGTCTTTATTTTATATTAATTGGTGCAAGTCCTGTATTTTTAAATTTATCTCTGAAGTCCCGACAGATCGCAGGCGGCAAGTAAAGTTACCGCTTATTCTGCACATTAAAACTACTAATGCGCAGAAATTCTTTTAAAATGTTTGAAAAATTAATATGATAAAAGATAAAATATTAAACTGATTAGCTATTTATCTAGTACTATTTTAGTAATACTCTTTTTACGATTACTCGGGACTTACAGCCTATCGCATTATAGCTCAACGGTTTATAAAATGAAACCAAATTAGCTGCAATTATTTTTATGAGTTTACCAATGAAATTCATCTGTCCAGTATTGCAACTTGACTAGAAAATGTCTGCCGGAACTGGGACATCCTTGACTTTTGACCTGTGACGTCATCCCCCTCGCCCACTGATGTGCTACGGCTTCGGTCACAGCAGCGAATAATGCAATAAAGAGTACGATCATCATAGTTTCCGCTCGAAGAATAAACGTTTCGACTCGTTCGTAAAAAAATATATCAAAAATGATGTTGCACAATTTAAATGCATGTATATTTTAACGCAAATGAGGTAAACAAACAAACAATTAGACGTTAAGTTTTTACGATTCGACTCCAGTTTTCGCCGTTCAGGAAACGGATATAGCATCTTTATTTCCGGATCTTATTGTAGATAAATGGGAAGATATTCATACACCTCTTTGTGAGGTCGTGCCGTCCGTAATGCTCGATGATGAACTGCTTGGGAAGAAATCGAGAACCTCTCAACCGGACTGTTTAGGCAGCGTTTTTTCGTTTTTTCCATAATGTTTCCTACCGCTTCCAGCATGTTATAGAATCTGCTGTGCTCGCCCCACCACATGTGAAGCCATATTGCTTTTTTCATAGCGCAGTCGTGTTTTTCGCCGAAAGGGAAGACTTTGTCCGCATTACAGGCGAACGTATCGGTTGGAGGACAATCGTACCCGCCGAAGTCTTTCACAACGCGCCGATTGTTTTTTAGTATTTATTCTAACAATTTCTTCTTGTGGCCAATTTATTTTTATCTGTAACTTCTAGTGACCAATTTATATTTCGAAATTTTGTATAGAGGTTCTAGTAGTCGAAGACAATACATCGAAAGGCGGTTTAAAAAGAAAGTGCTTGAATCTATGTCCGTAGAGAGAAACGATGATCAATTCTTTGATGTACACATCAATAAGTGATATGCAAAAGAAATTACAATCAACTACGAAGAAAGATATATTGAGACGGGCGGTCAATGAGTTATACTGATTAAGAAATGCTTCTTAACTTTCCTGTTAAAGGCATATATTGCATTACACAGTCTTTCATCATTAAGGCAATGTGCAGTTGTGCAAAGCGGGGATAAGTGCGGTGGTTTTGATCTCGATTTTTATATCGACCGCACCGGTTTTCAAAATTTCGCTTTGTTTCGAGCAGTCTACAAAGATCAGCGGAATAGAAGAATATTTGTGCAGAACGATCAATTCCTTCGATTTTTGTGTTGTAATAAGAACGGTAGAAACTTTTAAATATTTCGTACAGCATAAGATTATCTCCTTGAATGTTTTCGTACGGATAGTATACCGAATTCAGATATAAGCGGATGTTCTGAACGCTGATGGAATCGGAATTCGAAGCGCTCTTAGTAGCATTTCCTTTTCTTGAAGTTTGACATCTAATTATTAAGTAACAAGGTTTTTCACCTGGATCGTTGTTTTCACCGTCCAAATGTTCTCGTTATTGGTAGCTTTATCTCTATCAACTAGTCTGAGGAGTGATAGCCTTCTTTCGTCAAAATCGTTCACGTACGGTATTTTTCAGACGATTTTCATGATCTTGAAAGTGAATGTCTTTCCGGCTGGAACAACCACCGCGTTATTATCGGTGCAGGATTAATTCTTGTTTTACGTTCAGGAGTATTCTGTTATAATCTTCGAAAAAACCTAAGAGTATCCTCATCGAAAGTAATATACTAAACGAACCAGATTCGCCATTGATGTACCCTCCGTTCACCAATTGTATATCATTGACTCCAAACGATGATCAAACTGCGGTAAAAATTTTGTCTTTTTCCGAGTGTCTCAGAGAAAGGGCGATTTTCATCGTTGAAGTCACATCCGCATTTCTCACCCTGTCCCGCTATTTCGAATCTGGTTTCTTCGAAAGGAAAGGCTCCAAAGTTATTATATAATTTTGGACGAACCCCGGACGACGTTGCAGGTTATGCATATCCCGTGAACATACGAAATACTGACTTATTTCTGAGAAAAATGCATCTTGTTAGCTGGCAGAATCACCTTGTCAAATCCCAAAAGGGTTCGAATAGAGCGCGGTTTTTGTAAAATCTACTGAGAAAAAAAGCCGCGATTGCATAGATGTGGGATCGACTGATATCTTCAGCACACATCCCGATGATTATTCCTTTTCACGCTGCCGCTTCTTACTTTTCATCGTTGGTTGCGTTCGGAACTTCGTTCTCTTCGTCTCCATCGTCCTCGCAATCGTCCATTGCATGTTTCAATTTCATTGTCAGATCTCATACATTCCAGGGGTAAGCCTTATCGACTTGTCATCGCTGTAATAAAACATATCGTTTATCCACTTTTTTACATTCAGGATGTTGTAAAACAAGAAACGAGGCCAATCTTCCACGCGTCATCAACGAGTTCTATCGGCGGGAAAAAATCAGAGGATATCACGGAAGATTTTTCGTTCATGCAGAACATATCAAAAACTTTAAACACAAATGTCTGCTAACAACTAAATCGAAATCTTGTCTGCAGTCTAAGTTATACTTAATAAAAACATTTTTTTTTCCGTTGGATCTGAGATAACGAGCTAACTCTTTAGGAGGGCGCAAATTTCTGTAGCTATCAAAATAAAAAGCGTTTCCGCCAGGTTTTATTATAATATACCCAGAGGATGCCCGGATTATTGATGCTGTCTAAGTTCACTATTCCCGATTCGATTTCGTTTATTCTAACCGGTAAATTGTCCCGCATGAAAACCTCTCTGAAGTGAGGTATTTTCGCTTTGCGCGTAAATCTCGTCACCTTCAAGTCGGAGAAAAGACGAACTGGGAGCTTACGCAGTAATTCTAACAGTTTACTTTGTTTGAGGCTCGCAGGTTGATTTTTTTTACGCCGAATTGCGTCTTTGGGTGATACAGTTCGAGGTAACACCCTTCCCTTTTTCCACACCCGGTTGATACGGCTCAAGGTAAACGGCCTTTCCTTTTTTCTTATGGCTTTTTCCGTGTGCCTTTAACCGAAGGTTTTTCAATTTTCCACCAGATTTGCTTTTTAATTTCATATCATTCGTTACAGCCCACGAGACAATCTTCTCAGCAACGCTAGAATCGGATGCTGTCAACCTTTGTCAGGCTCTTTCTGTTAATTCTTCTCCTGCGCTCTTCGTCAAGAATCGCTCTAGCTGCTATACGCTACATCAAGCGCTTTACACGCTTTATCGAGAAGGTTTATCCCAGGGTTGCATCTCTGCCATCTTTTTTCTAGTTTCGTCCCAGGACCGCATTACTGGTCGCGTGGTATGTGAGCTTCGAAAGGGAGTAGATGTATCGCACGATTGAGTAGGATTCCCACAACGTTACTCGGAAGACTGGCGATCGAATTTATCAAGCTGCATTCTCTTGTAGGACTGATTTTTGGTTTGTTCATCTTCGTCATTTTATGATCGACCAAAATTCCTCAGAGGATACACCCGTTTTTATATCCGTCTTTTCTCAATCGGTGTGGGTACCTATGTTTTTTCCGGTCTCGGTCAATACGGCTGAGGCTTTCCTTCTGATCATACTTTCAACTTTGGAGACGACTTTTTCGAATTTTTGTTTGATGAGAAACTGTGCATATCTCCGTTATTTTATCATCTTTATTGTCCGGATGAGCTGCGTTTGTAGCGTAGGTTCCTTTGAAATCCACTACTTTAAAATTGTTGTGCTCTTCGTACGCTAAAAAACCGCGATCTTCAGCGTACTGGTTGATGAAATATAAGCAGTCGCCCATGTTGCCGGCATCTAATTTTCCGCACATATCAGATCCTTTTTTCGCAGGCGTCGATATCGCCTTCATCAGTTATTCCGAATGGGATCCTCGAGCTGAGTTCCGACTGGCCTAACCTGTTGATCGGAATTTTATCGAATAAATCGCTTACAGCGCGCTTTCTCCTTTTATCAATCCTTGTTCTTTCAGTTCTTGGATTATCGATACCATTTGTGTATCGGAGACGTTTTGTCTGCCTTTTTAGACGCGATGAGCAGTTTTAATCTCTCGCAGATTTAGTTGTGGTCATCGAAATAAACGTAATCGACTTTACGGTCCTCGTTCAGTCATTGCAAACCCCATTCCGGCTTTTTTAGAAACGCCAGGCGAAAAAGCTTGCTTATTATCTCTACGTACTTGAATCCCGGATGTTTCTTCACCCGTTCTGAGCGGAGTTGTTTCTCTTGTGCGCGTTTGTAGCAATCAAAATATTCTTTTATTCTTCCGAATTTTCTTCCGTGTAAAACTTGGATTTTTTCATTAAAAACAATTCGTATAGCTCTCGACTCACAGGTTATGTTACCTCTCTTATGAGGATATTGCTGTCACTGTCAAGGAATATGATCGCATCACCAGTCTTCAGTTTTTCCCTTTGAAGTGAATATCGTACACCACGTCCATATGTTGTCTACGTCTCTGATGGCGCCGAGCATATACTCCTGCGCCAGCCCTTCTTG
The DNA here is from genome assembly GCA_010016005.3 of Zanna intricata. NCBI lineage: Eukaryota > Metazoa > Arthropoda > Insecta > Hemiptera > Fulgoridae > Zanna > Zanna intricata. Next base: position 4,554 of record JAAAKQ030280961.1, on the reverse strand, counting down.
AATGTTACTCCTAACAGCTTGCTAGCTCTCATCTTCCCTTCAGGCGTATACAGCAGCTGTTCGATAGTAGTTTGGGTCTCAAAAATCTCTTTGAGTTCAACTTTCGTTATCGGCAAGCATAATCAAGAGTTCGGTTAGAGGTTTAAAATCTCGCTGAAGCTTCAGGTCAGACTCGAATCTTCCTCTTGCAAATTCAGAATGTTTTTTTTTAATACTCTTGCGGATCTCTGCAATCTCCGCGGTGATCCGCTCGCGTTCCTCCAAGGTAGTCGTTCCTCTTTCCTTTGAGCCTACTCATCATCTGTCCGAGATTAAGTACGACTTGGAGAGTTTGCGCTAGGCTTTTCTTAAGTTTTTTTTTGGCTTTCTTCAGATTTTTTTCGCTTTTTAAATGCGAGGACGTTACTCCGTATGTTTTTTTACTTTTTGTGATGAAAATTACTAATTAAATCTGTATCGCATAAGAGGAAGAAATGGCGAAGTTAGCATAAGGGGCAGGTATGAAATCCGCACAGTACACTAACCTGGAGGCTTTTTTGGGCTTTTTTTCGTAAGTATAGATGAAGTGTCGAAATTAAATCTGTATCGTCCCTTATCGATATTGCTTTATTTATCCATAACTAAAAATCCGTTTTTCATCGGGTTCCAAGCCTCGCTGCATATCATCTTTAAATTTTTCAAACGGAATGTTGGTCGTCACATGATCATTGTACATATGCCTGAGGTTTCTATCATTCTGACGAAAAACCATAAGAAAATTAGCGTTATCGGGGACCAACTGTTTTGGAATTTTACTGTATGTTTGGATCATATAAATCATATCAATGTTAAATTGCCGGCCCATAGTGAGATATTTCGTTATGTTGTTTTGCTTTCCACATATTACGTTGTCGAATATCATTATCGAATTCGGTTATGTTTCTTCTAGCGCTACGATAGTATCGTTGTCGCTGAAAGGATTCCTTCAACATCGGTCAGTAATTATTTTAGAAATAAATATTTGGGCTGGTACAAAGATTTAGAAAAAACGTATATGTTGCGTTTCTAGGGGGATTGAAGGGATATTATCAGAGGTCGTGGGGGGTTAATGAAGTCGCAGGTCAAAGTTCAAGGTTTTTCCAGTTCCGGCAAATATTAACCGGCAATTAACATGCCATTTGGACTTGATATATGCTGACACAAATCCACATACTATGGACATTGTACTCTCTATTTCAAAAGAATAAAACTGGTTGAATAATCCCAACATTAGAAATCGTTGATTTCTTTTTTCTTCTTTCGTAATAGTTGTTTTTTACTCTGAACTATGTCGTGTTTAGAAAAAAGATTCTAACAACTATAAAAACGATCAAATTTTGTTTAATAATAATTTAAAACGTGTTGTGAACAAAACCGTGAGATTTTCTGTTCCATCTAATAAGTTGTTCAATCAGTAAGGAACATAATTGAGTTTGAAAGTTTTTACAAGCCGTTAAGGGTTTTTTTTGTAAAAATTAATGGATTTATATTAAATCGTATTTGTCATTTTCAAAAGATGTCAGCTGGCTATTCTAATTTTAAGAAATTAAACTCGGAGCAGAAGAGGTCGTTGTTGACCAAGGAAAAATGAATTGGTGTTCTTTGAGATCGGGTTATGCCATGGTAACCTCATGGCATGCCATGAGGTTGATAAATTTTCTTTTATCATTTTTATAATAATTATGGAAATATTTTTCCAGGTTTCCGTACCCAAAATGTTAAAAAATTTTGAGTAAAAGTTTATGTAAATTTATTCTTCTGATACTTACCCCAGTGATATAATATTAGTAATCAAATAGTTTATTTTATATTTACTTTATTTATAAATTCAGTTTATTTTAATGAGTTCCAGAATGAATTAAGTAAACGAAACGAGCGCTGATTATAGCAAACAAGAAATAAGCGACACGTACGTTAATTTATTCATATGTCAAGTCGTATGCAAGCGCTTCGTCTATTGTAACGCAAATTTTTTGTGAGATAAGCAGCTTACAATAGATAATATAACAGCTGAAAATTACAGCGACATTTTCTTTTTGAGTATCAAAGCTAACGGAAAAAATTTATCTACTATAATGAATAAATCGAACGGAAATGTTTCAGAGTTAATATGGATCCAATATTTTTAAATCTGTTTAAAAATTGCTTAAAATATATCCAGTTAATCACTTAATTGAATTTGGTAATTTATTAAATGTACAATGAAAAATTAGAAACAAAAAATGGTGTCTTATCTGTCCAATTAGCATGACATATTAATATCTAGTGATAATAAACTAGTCGATTTCTAAACTACTCGACCGATTTCATCAGAAAGTATTGAATTTAATGAAGGAACTGTTTTTTTATAAATTTACATAAAGCGTAAATTAGAATGGGTTGAGAGTAAAAAAAATAGTAAAACGAATAACGAATCTTCACTTTTTATATCATCTTAATCGAAGAAAAGCAATATTGTAATAATGTTTTGCTGAAAAAAATTTGATGTGGACACGACATGACTTCCTTGTCTACCTATTAAATTACACAAACAATTTTTTTTTTCAAATGAACAGTACATAAAATGTTAATTCATTAATAACTTCTGATGTTTTTTAATTTTTTATTTATTGAATTATTATTTATTGTAATTTTTGTTTTATAATCAGAGGTTAATAATTATTGATAAAGCAATACATTTAAGTTAAAAAAAGGAGATGAAATCTGATTCGAACCTGATGTATACATACATACGTATAAGTGTGTGTGTATATGTGACAGTAAATATTCTTCATATATATTCTAATATATAGATGTGTGTGTACTAATACTGCATTATGTTTGGTTTCCGCCTATACTTGTCTCCTAGGCTCTAAAATACCTGCTCCGAAATTAAAAAAAAAATGCCCTTATTTTTAAGCTATAAACTTTTTTAAAAAAAGAATTTTGTAGAGAATTTCAAGCGTTTTAACGTCATACCAGTTAAAAATTTTTCAACCCTTATTCTTGAAAAGGGTTGCGTTCAAAGAGCTTGGGTGAGCTACAAATAGTACGTTAATGCATACTTTGAACCGCCATATCTAATTTAATTTTAATGATACAATAATAAAAAAAATATGAAAAATTTTCAGTAAACAAAAACCTACAATTTACATTCGAAAACTTTTTACATATCATGAAGAGTTTATGGTTTATTTTTAAAAAATTCATTTTTTTTCAAAATTACAAAAATGCAATTTTCATTTTAATCAGTTATATTTTCTAAAATAAACATTCCAAACCGGTCAAATCACTTTAATTATATCAATAACACTCAAATAAAGTGAATTGCAAGTAGGTTATGATTAATTTCAATTAGAGTGGTAATGCCGAGGGTGTTAATGTTAAATTTTGTCACAAAAAAAATAAGAAGTGACTTTATTTTTGTTATAAGTCAGTTAATTTTAATGCAAAAGACTTTTACCAGTACTCATTTGAAAGGTTTTTTTTGTACTTTAAAAAAGGTCTCTTGAGGTTTTACCAAAAATTTCACCATTTTCAAATTATTTAGGTTGAAGGTTTCAAATTTCGGGTTTCTTGAAAAATAACCGTCCTTCAACGAGCAATAACTTGATTCGTATTGGGTTTACAGAAGTTATTAAAAAATGAATCTCTTTGTTTTTTTATTAGCTATATTTTTGTTCTTAATAATTTTTTTCGGTAAAATGAAAACTTTTAAAGTAATTCATGAAAAACGGTTAAAAAACATGCGTTTTTTCAATGATAAATGTAGTTTCAATCGTGAATAACTCGGAAAGTATCAACTTTACAAAAAACATTTATTATTGCCGGCCTCCGTGGCGCGAGTGGTAGCGTCTCGGCTTTTCATCCCGGAGGTCCCGGATTCGAATCCTGGTCAGGCATGCCATTTTTCACACACGCTACAATTCATTCATCTCATCCTCTGATGATATACCTTAACGGTGATTCCGGAGGTAAAAAAAAAAATTTATAGAAAAAAATTACTTAGAATTGGTCACTCTTATCGATTTCCGAGTTTATTTTTATTAAAAAATGTTTCACCCCCTAGAAGGTGTGGCTTCCACCCCTAAGGTAAAAAACCCGCTACGGGACAGGGTAGATTTTTAAGAAAGTTGTAAGTAAATACAACCTAAATCTCAATTTTCGAGAAAATCTATGTTAATTCTCAAAATTGCCCACGAAAACGGACGATTACTAGACTATAGTTTAATCCTCCTTATTTAAACGATAACTCGTTTGCAGGCACAATTGAAAAACGAATTTGTATGTGCAATAAGCGAAATAGGATGGACACAAGTTGTTTAAGAAGTTTGTGTAGAACAGTTTGTGTAGAAGTTTGTGAAGAGGTTTGTGTAGAAGTTTGTGTACATAACACTAAGTTATTGGCATGAGTTTTTACAGTACTGAGAGGGAATAGTTTCTTAATCAAAGTAAGGTAAAAGGGTAAGGTAAAAATAATTTTTTTTTTTTTTTTTTTTTTTTTTTTTTTTTTTTTTTTTACCTCCGGAACCACCGTTAGGTTATATCTTCAGAGGA
>JAAAKQ030280884.1:0-10458 GCA_010016005.3 Zanna intricata | reverse complement strand
ATTAAAAAAAATCTATATAAATAAAAATGTAAATGTTCGCTTGTTCAAAACTTAAATTTCCGAATGTTCTTCTGCTAATTTTACAAAATTTCAAAGCACGTGTTTTAATATGTACAGGTTTGTGAATTAGTTTGGGCCCGCTAGGATCTAGATATTTCGAAAAACTCTATTTATTGTCCGATTTGGCTCATATTCAGATTATGTGTTATATGGAAAGAAACACCTCTGCAAAAAAATGGACCCGCTAGATAGTACTGGGGTCGACATATTTGGAACAAATTTCTGGTCCGATTTGGCCCATATTCAGAATATATATTAGTTACGTGAAAAGAAACATTTTTGCAAAAATTATACCCGTAGGTGGCACCAGTGTCGAGATATTTACGAAACAAACAAACAAATATACAAACAGGCTTTCTTACACACACACACACACACACACGCGACTACATATGAATAGAAGGAATAAGGTTTTCATATGTATGTTCGCTATAACTAAAGAACTACTGGACCGATTTAAGCGGGGAAGAAAATAGGAAAAAGGGATAAATTTAAAGATTAAATTTGGTGAAGTTCCGTAATGTTAGTTTTTTAATGTTATATTAAACTTTCAATTATGTTCTTTTTATCTATCTATATATATATATATATATATATATAAAGTTTAATTATTAAGTTAGATCATTAAATGATTTTATAAAGAAAAACATTAAAACATTGATTACTTTTTGTTTTGGTTGAAGTTTGATATTTTTTTTATGAAAGTTAACGTATGTCTGAAACAGATTTTACAACCATCAGATGGCATTTCATTTAATTTCAATCGGTGTAATTCAGGATAAAATATTTTTTATTTATTATCAACTAGAATTTATATATATATATATAGATATATATAAAAAATCTTTCACTGATTTTTTGGATTACCGACGGATTAAGATAAAATGTATCCAAATTACTGGGAGTTTGCTGTATTACCGATAAAACAAATTTAAACAAATTTTTTCAACATCAATCTTTTAAATTTTTTATACAATTTTCCATTTATCGTTCCTTTTAATTCTAAATTAACCAAGATTATAAAACCACTCTTATACAACCACTTAATATAATATCTCTTCTTAGAAAATTCTCGAAAAATTTCTCTTCTTACACTAGTTACATTCTTTTCATTCTAAAAATCTTACCGTCTAATTAATTTTAAGATATTCAAGAAGTTTATTTTTCATTAACCTCATTTTTAACATTTCTTAAACTCTTACTCGTACATTTTTAATACTAAGATTTATTTTGTATATGAAAATTTCTCTAGTTTCTTCTAGTTAGATTTATTTTTTTAATTTCTCCCTTTTTCCATCTAACTTTATTAAGTTCAATACGAAAAAAAAAAAACTTTTGATAAGTTTTTTTTCGATAGTCTGATTTCTTTCACATTTCAATAAATTCATTGTTTTATTTTATTCTTCTTTTTTTAAATTCAATTTCTCTCCAAGAAATGAGACTATACCATTTGATACTTCGAATAAATCGCTATCAGGATCGATTAAAAGAACAATATCATCAGCTAACCTTAACGTTTTTATTTTTCCTACTTCAATTGTTAATCCGCTGTCTAATTTCCTCTTCAATTCCTCTATTGCTCCGTCAACATAAAACCTGAACAAAGGGGAAAGACAATATCTTTGTTTCACTCCCTACTATGTTATATCTTGCCTTTCTTCTTTTTCTGTTCTAACCTTAGTTATCCGATTCCTGTATACATCTTAAATAACTATTGTTTCAATTTTTAAAATTGATTTTCCTTAAAATCTTAAGACATCCTGTTATATAAAATAGGATGTCTTTTTTAAACATTTACTATCGCCGTATAGGTTAAATTTTATCTTCAAACTGCATTTTAGAAATTAATTTTTATCCAGTAATCGAAATAAATTACTTGAGTACCCACTCTAATCTAATATACTAATCTAATATCTATATCCTACCAGTCCATTCAATATTTTTTTTAACGCCTCAGTTTTTCTTGAGGTAAACTTTATTTTACCCAACCCATTATAAGGGAGTGTGTCAGATCATGGCAGCCAACCAAACGGGGAGTTTTAGAGCTTTACATTGATAAGCTAATTCTTTGCTTTCCATTTCAACTGTCTTACATTATGCTGAATCAATTTTTTTTCATATTACTTTAAATTTATCAACATTAAATTTTTATCTTATCAACACATGAATTCTTAGGTAGAATCTTCTGACTATCTTTTATTAATTTATTTATTACTAGGGTCAGGACCACTAACGCGTTCGTTATCCTCATGGTTGAGAGAATATCAAATTAATATTAATTAATGAAAAATTAGTTAGTTATTTTGCTTTATTATATTTTTGTTGCCACGATGACAGACATATAATGAAGTAAATAGATTCATTTTTGTTCCTTTATTGAATATCTGTAATATCATAACCGCCAAGGGGCTAGAACCTCGATTTACGGCTTAAAAACTTCCCTGGAATAACAAAAATGCATCCTGAAAATCTGAAATCGGTCAGTTGGTTCTCGTGTGATGCTGTAACTAATTCTCTATATCATATTAATACCTCTTTTTATTCCCATTATTTACATTTTTTTTTTTTACGTACCCTTGCTAATTCCAATGTACCTAATGATGACGGCTGTTAACGATCGAAATGAGTATTTACTTTTAATTTTTTCATACAGGGAAATTTTTATAATACTAAATTTTTTTCATAATTAATTTTTAATGAACGTTTAAAGTATATAAGTGCGTTTTAGATGAGAAATCCACATTTTTTTTTTACCAAACATAAATTTTAAACAGATTGAATAAACATTTTGTTTATTCAATCTCTTACCTTTAATTTTAGCAGAAGACTTTTATTATCGTAAGCAACAGATCTCTGGACGTTTTATGAGTCATATATATGTAATCCAGTAAAAATATGAAAAGGGACAAATTATTTGAGAATGAAAATGATAATAAACGTTATGTTCATATACTTTCACGTATCAAATGATCTGGAGAATGACTCAAGTCATTTAAGAGAATCCCGAAAAGAAGAAAAATGTTATTTTTTTATAAATATCTCAAAAAATAAGGGTTTTACGAAAGAAAATTTGTTTCATTAAATAAATTTCAAGATTGTATCTTTTTAAACCATTAGTTTTTTTTTTGGTCCCTGTAAAGAAAAGTTGACTGAACCAAAGACGACCTGAAATAAAATCCTTTTTGGCTTCTTTTTGAAAATTCTAGTTTGAACACTAATTTTACACTCAGCTTAGCTTAAATTTGAGTCCTATCCCAATACTTTAAAACAAAAATTTACCACATTTTCATAAAAAATTCTCATACTTCCATATTCATAAAAAAATTACATGATAAAATTAGTTTTTTAGACAGAATCACAAAAAAGAAATTTAATTTAACCTTTCTGAAAAACTTACAGCTCTTTATAACACAATATAAAAGTGTACAAATTCAGAAGATTAAATATTTAAAAAAACTAATCTATCGTAAAAGATTCGCATTTAGAAAAAATGTTTAAAACCAGTTACATTATTACAAACAATTTTTACATAGTAGAATTTGTTTTCGACTGCACCGCTAAAATATTACGTTTAAATTAGTTTTTAATAAAGTTTTTAGTAAAGTAAAATTTACTAAAATGTGTTTAATCAGTTTTTAGTGTAATAAAGTAGTTTAATCAAAATACTTAATGTCTGTGATGAACTTTTATTTTTGTTATTTTCAAAAAATTAAAATTTCTCTTCTTTCCAGTTTCTTAAAACTACCGGCATGCTGTTTATCACTAATTCCAAAAAGTTAATTAAAAATAAATCATCTACGCCAATTTCCATTACCTTAGACTTCCTTGAATTTTATTTCAACTGGAATACATGCTAAATTTCAAACCGATGCTACTTAAAAGAAATATCTTAAATTTTGAATGCATTTTGAAATAATATTTTAATTAAAATGGAATTATTAAAAAAATTTTCAATTATTAGATTATTCGTTATTTATAATTATTTAAGATGTGGTATTTGTAATTTTACAAAATAATTCTCTCTTAATTACCATTAAAATATAAAACCATTAAATATAAAATGTGAAGTGAAATAAAAATTATATAATTATTTATAAAGAAACTTCTTTTTTAATGTAGGAATTGCAGAATATATAGTTAGTTATACCAAGTAATCGGTAACAATAAAGTATCAATAACGACGGGCCAACGCCAACGCCAGGATACTTGGCTTCAATATCAGCTAATCTTGGATTTGATTCCCGTAAAGAATTGGATTTTTTTTCACGTATCATTTCACCCGTCCCATCTTCTTCCATAAAGCAGAATATACACAGCATATCCGCGATTTTAATACGGACATAAAATAATATATATTTATGAACAATAAGAAATCCGTAAAAATATCTTCTTGGATTAAAATTTGCTAAAACCTCCCATAAAAAATTGAGGCTTTCGAAATATCGTTAAGAGGAACAGTAAAATAAAATGTAGCAGTTACTGAAAAATGTTTAAATGAACTACAGAAGAGAGATTTTCATAGAAGACCTACACGGAAGTAAGTTGTTAGCAGTTGGAGATATAAAACTTATAAGGGAATAAGGGAAGACAAGTTAGGATAAATAAAATGAGGATGTAAAATTTACCAAATGAAATTGCGATTTAGAAAGCTAGCGTAAAATCAGATTTGTTTCTTAAACAAATCTGATTGATGTCCATTAATTTTCCAGATTTTAAGATTTAATGTTTACCAGATGATCTTTAAGATGATGAAAGATGAAATATCATATCACTTATAATAAAGAAATAAAAGTAATGTGTACACATAGAAAGTGTTGATAAACACAAAGCCCAAAATTACAACTATCGCGTCTACTTCAAAAAATTTCAAAAAAAATAATTTCTTAAAATAATATCAATCGCTTTAATACATCTTTTTTTTTTAATAGTCTTATAACTCAACAAATAATAAAAAATGATTATCTGCTTGCATTTATAAAGTAACTTATTCGTGATTACATTTTTACTTCTGTTATGAACGATTAAGGAAGAAAAAATTTTTTCCTAATATTTAACAGCATTTTTACATTGTCGGTTACGTATACGTTAATTAAACTGTGTCTGATTCATCTCATTCAATCATTCATCTCATCCTCTGAGGTTATATCTAACGGTGTTTCCGGAGGTAAAAAACTTAAAACCGAAACTAATCAATATTTCTAACAACGACTAACACGCTTTTAGGTAATCAGCAGAGATTACACACCACAAGGTTATTGGACTAGCACAGGAATATGTGGAACGTCTAAAATGTTTTTAATTAAATTTTGTGTATGTATATGTAAGTGTGGGTGTGTGTGTAAAGTTTCAGTAATAGTACAATAACAATACTGCATGGTTCATTAAAAAAATCTAACACCGATAATTCAGCTTTAATTTATTTCGGAAATTTCATTTCAGCGAAACCAGTTGATAAAAAAACGGAAGAGGAGCTAGTATCAGGCTCAAGTATAAAACCAGAGGAGATAGCCAATGAAAGGGTAAAAACGGAAACTGTAAATACATCAGGTAAGCGTATTTATAAAATATATATATATATTTTTAAACTCATACTAATTTTGTGAAATCAATACAGAAAAGAATACAAGTAGATAAATGTATTAATCTACTTTGCGAATTGCTATCTATAATATTGCAAGATAACACAACCTCGCCGTTTACATTACGAACACAGTATTATTCCCAACTCACAATGATAAGTTTTCTATTTGGACAAACAAACAAATACACACCAAACTTTTTTTGAATGAGATTTTTTAATTTACTTCACTTTCTACCAATTAAAAATTGGTAAATACAATTTATTAGTTATTTTTTAAATAAAACTATATATAAAACAGTTACATAGCTGTTTAGTCTATTTGCCTGCACGATAAAAACGTTTATTTAAACAATTATTAGTGATTACAAAATGTATTCAACAGTATCTTATAATTTCCTGAAAAACGTCATACAGGAGAAACAATTTTTAACTCCTTCCTTTTGAAAGCTCCTAAGTGCAGTGAGGGAGTTTACATATAAAATTTTCACATTTTTTTAATATTATTTATCATTTTTAATATTTAAATTTCCATTCTACATCGAATAAGATCTATTTGACATCATCAAAATAATATGAAAATCTGATAAAACTGTAATGAAAAAAATTGTTATAAACCAGGCAGTGAAGTTGTGAAATATATAAAGTTAAGTTAAGGATAAATTTCCTCGAGCCCTGGATCTTTCCTGTTTTTTTTTTTTTTTTACAGAATAACGAAGTTACACCAAGTAATGTAACAAATTATATAAAGATTATAATTCTGTAAAGTTTTACATGTTTACTAATCTTAACTATTTATCGAGTAAATTGATTATTAGAGTATAGAAAATTGTTATTCTTGATACGCTACATATTTGATGGGTATGAAATTTGATAACTTGTTTCATAATCAAGATAAAACATCAAGACTGGTTATCAAAATTTACTCGGGATTTATTTATATCACTTCATTTCATTATTAAAATTTTTATCTTAAAAACTGAAGAAAGTATCTTCTTTTGTGAGAACTTATAGGTAAACTAAACGTTCTTGTGAAACGCACAAAAAACTGTTTAAATACACACTCCCATGTGCTTAGTTAACAGTCGTTTCTGATTTCCCTATCCAACTTGAAAGTTTAATGTAGACATTTTATTGTACATTTTTTAATGGTCACGACAATTATGAATGGTTATTTATTATTATTTTTATAAATTCGCAAATAAAAATTTCATGTTGTTTTGGTGCGCAACAAAATGTGCAAAACATCTATTACGACTTGAATGTAGTATTGTTTTTTTAAATACAGATGTGATTAAATAGTTCGTGATAGAATAGGCGATGTAAAAAGTAATTGTGATAAAGGCGCCCATTCTTAGAATAGCAGCACAAAATAGCAGTTAAGATTGTAGCTACTATAATACTGTTGTAATTGTTTTGCTGCTTAATCAGCAATTTAAAAAAAAATAAAATAAAATTTCATCTTCCACGTATTAATGATTAATTTTAATTAGTCTACTCGTTTTATAGGGTTATCACAAATAATCCTTCCGATTAAAGACTTAAACTTAGTTTAAAAACAATCAGAAAAATGACAGAAGCATCAATAGAAAAGAAAACTCAAAACGTTTTTACTATATTTTGTTCACATCACATCAAGTGTGGTCAATGTGAGCTCCCTGTTTCACGCGACACACATCGAGCCTAAAGCCCAATTCCTGCCTTACACGTCGTAATGTTGAACAATCTATTAACGCAATGGCCTCTGTGATGCGAACACAAAGATCCTAGATGGCAGATGGAAAAATGGCAAAGGTGATTAAGGTCGGGGGAATGCGTAGGCCAACGCAAACTTTCACTATTGTCACGGCCAGCATATCCAATCCATCTCTCTGGTAGTTGGTCTATTCAGTTCACGTTTGACATCTAAGTGTTGAATTTCTGTGGACGTCGTACGAAACTCTCTCACACGCTCAACAGTTGCTTCGTTTACTGGTGGACAGCCGTGGTTGACTTTCGCTTACAGATGCATCCCCTTGCTTTAAAGTCAGAATACTATTTACGGATACTAGATCTATTGGGTGCATCTTCACTAAACTTCCTTCTAAAAGTTGTACAGTTGGCTAACAGACTGACAGACGTGAAAATCCAGTACACAAAAAGCCTTCCTGTCATCGTTGGCAGCCACTTTCCCTCCTATCACCCTAGGGACGAAATCAATAACTGCATGAAAGTTGAACCTACCTCTAAAAATGTATGAGTTTTCCTTTCCATTGATGCTATGCTTTCATATATCTGAATGTTATTAAAATCAGATTATTTAATTTAAATTTGTAATCGGAAATATCGATTGTAAAAATAAAACTTTATAATTTCCATGACTGATGGGTGCAACGAAAAAAGAACAGCTATTAGGCAATAACAGTTACTGTTAAATGTTTTGCTCATTTCACCCCTGGATTAAAGTTAGCTTAAAAAAGTGAAAAGGGTATTCTTATTAGTTTTTCTTTAATGAATGAAATAAAACCGCGTATTTAACGAAAAAAAAGTCTTTCAACAGTAAAATAAGACTGAGAAGTTGAAAGAATAAATATAGAAGTTAGAAGATAATTTTCTAAAATTAAAAACGCTAAGTTGTTAAATTGTCTAACACAACTAACCGATTATAACGAGTTATGTATTTATCAATAAATAATCTTTCAAAGATGTTAATTGGAAAATACTAAAGAAAATCGTCTACATACCTTGTATAAATATGTTTAAAATATAATCATAAATAATTTTTAATTTTATAAATTTATTTACACCAATAATCTAACTCACTCATAAACAGCTATATAAAATATTCGTTAATACTTCAGATGGCTTACTACATAATTAACGAACCAAATAAGGTGCTATTAAATTAATTTAAGGATAAATTTCCTTTTTTTAATTAAAGTACAAGAAAAAATTCATCTAAAAAATTACACGATTGCTAGAACCGTTGAATATATCTTTATTATAACTTTATTGTTGTTTTCAATAGCAGGTCAAATGGAAATAGTAAACTTATAATTAAAGAAAAGTTTTCATACATTGAAATAATAAAAAATGAATACCCTTCAATAACTGATTTCCATCTCTTGAGATATTCTATTCATTTTTAATTTTATTCAGAAACAATACCACAAAAGTGATCGATTATTTCATCGTTATATTCTATAAAGTACCAGATTAACAAGTTCAATAGAAATTTTTTGTAAAATCCAGTAACATAAAATTTATTTAATAATACCGACAGAAATTAAAAAAAAAATTCTTTATTACATAAAGGCTTATTTCAAGTCTTCTACTGTACATAAAAAAAATTGTATTAGAATTTATTATATCGTACCCTACAATTAATAACGTCATAATCATAAATCTTAAGATGTTAGACGCAATAAAACAAGAGATTTAAAATTTAAAAAGTTGTGTTACTGAAAACTACAATACAGATTTGTATTTTTAAAGAACTTTCTGCATGTTGTAACATTTTACACTACATTTTGTGAAGCTGCTTTATATTAAGGTTTGCAGACGGTTTTTCTTGATCCTTCTAGCAGCTTGCTTGAATAGTCTCCTTTTGTTATCATCGGATTAGCATATCAAACTATTCCTGAATTGATCAACATAATCTATAATAATGAACTGATCTAAATATTTATTTACATTATATTTATTGATATCTACTCCTGGTAGATAAAAAAACCACGTTCAAAAAATAAACAAGTAAATTATTAATAAAATCAATAGTTCATAGATGTTTTGTTATTTTGTAGGGCCTAATTTTGATGATGGGCCTAATATTTATTCTTACAATATTTTGAAACCAATAACAAAAAAAATCGATTCAGTACTTTACCAGCTATTAAACTTGCAAGCAGATGAGATTACTGACAAGACAACTCATCAGCCGATAAATTTTTTATTCATTAATTTAATTGTATTTAATGTTATTTTTGTTCACAGATGAAATAATACCAACAGAATCGAAAAACGAAAGCCATGACCACAGTCATGACCAAAATCATGACTTAGAAAGAGAAAAGAGGTCACACAAGAAGAAAGGTGGATGTGGTGGATGTTGCTGCGGTTAATTTGTTAAATAACAATAAATAAAGAAATAAACAATAAATTAAAGAATCACAGAATTATAATCTAATAAAATATTATTAATTAGAAATTGATATCTTCAGTACATTTTCTTAATAGGCACCTAATAGATTCTATAAAATATCATTTAATTACGTAATTGAACGATTATTGATAATCTCCTGTAATAACAAATTATGTGTGTTTATTACTGGCCTTTATTGTAGGAAGCCGATTTTTTTTTGCTACTGATTTTTCCCAAAAGCTACATATCAAAAAATCGCTTAAGTTAGCTTGTTTTTTTTTTTACCTCCGGAACCACCTTTAGGTTATATCTACAGAGGATGAGATGAACGAATTGTAGCGTGTGTGAAAATTGCCATGCCTGACCAGGATTCGAATCCAGATGATAAATTATTATATCATGAAATATGTATTTTTAGTTATTTGCTATTAGATTTTAACAAAACAGGTTATAAACACCAGTCGGACAAAGTTTCTTTGCCTGACTGAGATGCTAGATATAAAGTTCCCAATCATTGTTATTAACGGAGGCGCTCTCCCACCCCCACCCCCCCCACCAAATACAACCTACAAAAAGAGCATTTAAAATTAACTACTAAAAACAATCCCTAAATATTTTTTATTTTATTTATTTATTATTTCCACACATAGTTTAAAACAATAAAAAAATTACACATTTCATTTTTAATAATAATAAATAC
>JAAAKQ030280873.1:0-10458 GCA_010016005.3 Zanna intricata | reverse complement strand
CATGCCTGACCGGGATTCGAACCCGGGACCTTCCGGATGAAAAGCCGAGACGCTACCACTCGGCTACGGAGGCCGGATCATGACTTTAACCTGCTCTGATTTAGCTTTAGACTTCTTCTCTTTTCTAACCTCATTAATGCGATTCTTGTGACTGGTTGATGGCTCATTGGTTGTGCAGAACTCTTAGGTTTGGAAGCATCTGCTTTCTTATATGTCGATTTGGAAACTACTCTCTTGATGGTCGACTCTTAAATTTTTCATTGATGATTTGTTCGACTACGTGCTAAAACTGTTGTCAGTTCAGAAAGTACACTCTGGTTTAATGGTAGCTGTAAGAGCTGCAGTAACCTGTTCATATGACCTGGTCTCTGGTGTTCTACCAAGTATAATTTTCCTGGTTTCAAAGTTGCTGACTTTCTGTCTAGTCTTGATCTCTTGTACAGCTTCTTCTTGTTTATAGATCAGACAGCTCCTAGATCTTGCACAGTAGTGCAAATGACAATTGGTATATACAGGAATATCCTTGCACGGTCAAAGGTTCAACTGGTCAACACATACACAGATTTGCTTCCTTGTACAATGTGGAAATACCATGTATCCCAATCGCTGACATTCAAAGCAATGCAAAGGAGTCGTGATAAATCAATGATTACTAATTACTAAGTCCAACTTGTGGAATCCAGCTTTAATTTTCTCTGGGCACTTTGGCTTGTTGAAGGTTAACATGTGCTGCACAGCAGGTAGAACTTCTTCGTTGCCTTCCTCATGAAATTCCTCGACGATTTCCTCTTCTATACAGTTTATAAAATTTCTCTGCACCTGATTACACCTTTGCAGGAATTCAGTGTACTATGTGGTGTAACCTCAATGTCCGACGTCGATCTTCTTGGCTTTGAATAACTGTGACAATTATATGTCGTTGACAGTTACATTGAACAGCCCGGTAGCAATTTTCTTTGTTTCTTTTAGGAATTCACCAGCAGTTTCCGTGATACCTCGAGCTATCATGAGAGGGCAGATTTTCAAAAAAATTCCCTTCATTTCGTTTGATTACCAAATATTTTGGAATCATTCCAGTACTCTTCGGACAAAATTTGTTATCTGTCTTCTCTATCTTCATGACTTCTATTTCTATACTCTTCCTCTCCTTTGCTGTGCTTCAGAAGCTAAAGACTTTCCATGACAAGGGTTTTATGTGGACCCTCTGCAATGAGTGTTCTGGATGTTGTTTTCATAAAATATAGTTTTGCCAGTCAATATGTCAATATATTTTGGGCAGAGAGAAGTCACAGATGGTTGGGCATGCTCTGGATAATTGATAATGCCTGGGTACCCCCAGTCAGCCGCCTCCCACAGATTTAAGCAAGGCTGCGGAGTCAGGTACTGCCTGATCCATGATACCAACATCCCAGGGCTTGCAAGTAACAGTAAGGGCTCTGATACCCATATTCATGGACAACCTCTGCCAAGGGCCAAAGAGACTGACTCACATTGGATGATGCAAGACTCACAACACTGGCAGAGCAACTTCACCAACAGCCTACCCTTGACCTGGGTCCACAACAAGGAGATGAATGAGCACTCCTCCTCCGCACTCCACCCTGCATCGGCAAACACTAGATCATGGTCATGACTCTAGCCCAGGCTGCAAACAGTAAAAGTAATAGTTATTTTTATTTAAATTTGAATATTATTGCTTATTTTAGTAGTTTACATTTATTCAACAACAGTGCAAGTTTGATCTGAAACTGAAAAAAATTAAGAATAATATTGCAAATAGTGTTATTTTGTGACAGGATAACATAACCCTAAGTAATGCAAGAAATCACACATGTCTATCTATCCATTTATGACAATTTATAATTTATTTGCTAATATTTTTATTATTATTTTGTCTATTTATGTTGTCTGTCTATTTATGTCTTGTATGTTATGGGTTGTTTGATAATTACTTCATAATTTCAGCACTTTAAAATCCTCAAATATATTAAAGAACCTTAAAAATATAAAAGATATTAAAGATTATTTGTCCTTGGAAAAAAATATCTTTATAAAGAAAAAATAACTTCACTTTTTTCATAATAAAATATGCTTAAAAAAACTTTGTATAGTTGTCAACATAATTTGTCTGGATACAAAAAGTTTTGATGAAGATTATCCCATTTTTAAATTAGTATTTATAAAATTAAAAAAAAAAAGTTCTTTACTGATAGATCATTCTTGCTCATGAAATAAATTAAAAAATAAACCCACTGTTACTTTTAAACTAAGAGAAACAACACTATATAAAAAGATTAGACTAATTTTTAGTATAAAAAAAGAAAACTGTTTGTTGCTGCTTAGTACTAAAAGATGAAATGTGGTTTTTCTCTGATGTATAGCAATCAGAAAAGATTCATTCTTTCAAAGAGTTTGACTAAATAAAAAAGACAAGCTTTAGTCTATTGTATGTTTCTTTACATCATTTCTTGTTACTTATGAAAGATATTATTCCATCTTAAAATTACATTCAAAATATTATTATTATAGTAATAAGTTAAAATGTTGTGAATGCAAATTTACTGTGTGGGTATGTCTCCTTCAGTATAGATATACTTTTGTTTTGTCAGTGTAAACTAGTATTCATATGTAGTTGATTTATTCTAAATTATGGAGACTTAAAACTAATACTAAATAAAGTTACTGTAAAAATCTGTTGATTTAATCTTCAAAATGTAAAATTTGTTAAATGTGTGAATAGAGTAACAAAATAAGAAATATAAAAGATATGTATAAAAAAAAAATATATATATTAATATGTCAAGAGTAGTTGTTCTGAATCTAGATAGCTTAGAAGTAGTTTGCTAAATATCAGTTGTACCAGTAACCTGATGTAGCCTTGTATTATAGATATTATAAAACATGTTTTCTGCTTGTTTATGTTTCATTTAATCTGGAAAAGGTGTCTGATAATTTATAAAAAAAAAGGTGTCTGATAATTTTGTAGATAAAAAATATGTAATTAGTCAAAATTTTATGTTTACAATTACACTTAGCAGTTAGCAAGAGAACTTGAATAATATACTGGCAACTACACTATGAGCATTACTTTTGATTACTTCAGTTGGTGGTATCAGTTTTGCTGTATTTTCCCCTTAACTAATTAATAAACATGTATAGTGTTTGCAATGAAAGTAAAAGCTTGTATTGGAGAAGGTTGAGACTGCATTACTATTGAATCTGAAAATATTTACACTCATCTAATAAGATAATAATAATCGTACTAATTCTTTATGCACATTAATTTATTGACTATCAATAAATGTTAGTTTTCATGTTTTATTTGTTATAATTAAATAGTTAGTATTAATAATCCAATAAATGAACATTGAAAAAATAATAATTTTAATTTAAGTGAACTTTTAAACTATAAAACTTTAAATGCTTGATATATATTGTATCTATAATTACACTAAATTTGATGAATAATCATTATTATACAATGTTTAGAGTTTTTTTATTATTTAAAATTTTCAAATCCTTTTGGTATGGTTACTTACTTGAAGTTTCAGTTATATGTCCAGTTCACTACCGCTGTCTAGATGTATGATAAATTTAACCATAATTTTGTGTTGATTAGCAGTTACATCTTCTTATATTTTGTTTCAGCTTTATTTACATGTTTTCAATATGGTTTCCAATCATCCTCATTTATTTCATTCATTCTTTCCTTAGCTAATTTTTTAATATTTTTTAGTGTTGTGTTATTACTACAAATATATCTTTATGGAGCTGACCATATCATCTTGATTGGATTTAAATTGGGATGGTAAGGTGAAAGTCACAGAACCTGATGCTGATATTTTTTTAATAGTTTATAAAAAATTATACTTTATTTTTGCATATCTATATGATTTAATTATGTCATACAGTTGTGGTTTCAACATTGCATTATTAAACAGAATATTGTTCTTTTTTAACAAATTAATTGTACCACTTTTACTACCATTTGAATACAGAGGCTTCTCTCTAAAAGTGGATTCTGTTATGGTTGCATTATTAATAACAATTCCTGACTGGGAGGGAAAGACCTAGAATTCAATTTTCTTATGTTCACTTTATGAAATTGTTGTTGTTGAGACTGTTGTGTTAGTCATAATTTTTTTGAACTCGTTTATCAAATTAACATAATGTTTGTAATTAACAACATTTCTCCTCCAGCGTGGATTATGATTAACCCATCACCTTTATTAATCAGTACTTTTATTCCTGCACCACTGTCACTGACCCACGATTTTGTTGCCAAATGGGACATTAAAAGATAAGATTCATCCAAATAAACAATCAAAGAATTTTCTTTTCTGCAATCAACCTTTACATTGAATACTCTTTTGAAATTTTTTACATAATTTATTTAATGTAGTTAGTTCCTTATGTTTTGCATGATACATGTTAACTATTCTTCTTACAATGTCTTTATCAAAGCTGTCTAATCTACTGACTGGTTTTGAATGTTGTTTATACTTTTTTTGTGTGCTGAATGAGCATGACTAAGAGTTAGGTTTAAGAAGTTCCTGTTTTTCTTTTTGAAGTTTCAGTTCTTTCTTCATAGTTTTTTGAAGCTATTTATTCTCTTCATAAACAACTTGTACAATAAATACTACTTTAAATTTGTTCAGTGCTTCCACCCAAAAATACCTATCCTGTGGCTGCTCATTATCTGAAATTAAGTCATTAAGAAATTATTGTCTGATATTGAACAAAATGATAATAAATTTTAATTGTAGAAAGAAGTTTTGCTAATTAACACACCCCCACTCTGTCTGTCTGTCTGTCTGTCTCTCTCTCTCTCTCTCTCTCTATATATATATATATATATATATATTTATATAC
Source organism: Zanna intricata (assembly GCA_010016005.3). Taxonomy (NCBI): domain Eukaryota; kingdom Metazoa; phylum Arthropoda; class Insecta; order Hemiptera; family Fulgoridae; genus Zanna; species Zanna intricata. The sequence continues at coordinate 5,586 of JAAAKQ030280873.1, read as the reverse complement.
AAAACAACTAAGAAAAAATTATATTAACATGAGAAAATTAAATAAGAATTTTTAATATTTTGTAACAAGTTTAAAAAACTGCTTACTCTTCAAACATTTTGTACAATGTTATTTTAAGTTAGGTTTTAAAAAAGTTTAATCACATCTTATCATTAAGAATAAGATACTTTTATTTAATCTTATTTCCTTTAACATTAATTGATGTTGATTGAAAAAATCTATAAATGATTATCCATTTAATAACAATAACTAATAAACATTTAACAAATAAATTGGTTCCTGTAGCAATAAGCAAAGTTGAATAATGCTGAATGAATTCAAATTTTGTTTGATAACTTTCTATAGCCCCTTTTCTTGGCTAACTATCTGAGATGCCTGAGAATAGTGAAAAACAAAAAATAAATTGAGTATTGGTATTAAGATGATAAATTAAGATTTGTTGCATTAATTAATGTCATAAATTCTGTTTTTAAAATATAAATAATACTGCAGGTAACTTCACAAACAAAAGGTGCAGCTAATTAACATTGAATCCTTTTGAAGAAAGGTTATATTGTATTGAAGGAAATTTTTAACATTCACAGATTTGAAAACTAATGATTTGTACTTCCATATATACATAACACTGTGTCTATCCACAAAAATCTCTTGAAAAATATTAGATTCAAATTCTAGGTCTTAGTAGGAGTTGGAAATTCTGATTTTACCTGATGAGTATCTCAAGATCTAAATGTGTATTTTTTATAACCTTGAATTGTAAATATAACCCCCCATTATGTAACTGTACAGGGAAACAAAGTCCTTGAAGAATGTCTCTATTAAACTTGCCACTTGGTAGAATCTATGACAAAATTCTGATTTCTCCTTCACAACTTGTAATTTAATACATTTTTCATTGCAGAAGAATTAAAGGTATTTTAAATATGTTTAATAGATTATTTCATTTAGACAGAATGTCAGTCTTTCATTTATATTTCCATATTCTTAATGTTTCATGAAATATAATAAAAGTATTAATCATTGTAACAGTGTAATTAATCATTACTATCATTTTATTTTATATTCCTCATTTGAAAATACTTTACAATTTTACATTTAATGACGTTTTACAGAAGAGTTCTAAAAATTATGTGAAATAAATAACAAATAATAAATTTCTTTTAAAAATCTCTAAATTGCGAAAGTTTGTTTTCTAATAAAAGATACAATAATAGTCTATACATACAAATTTATGTGATTCTATTATAATTAGGGAAGGATATATAAATGTAATGTACATTTGTTTATTCTCAATATTCTGCAGTTTTACTGTCAACTTTTGACAGCAGTTTTAAATTTTTAATGTTTAATTTGGAACATCTTTTCTTCAACTTTTGGTAGTAAAGATAACACAGAATAATTCAATCTAATAAAAAATAGAGCTGCATTTTTTATTCAATGATTTTATTGCAATGGCAACATATAAAACAAAATAAAATTCCAAAAAACCATTTTTAAAAAATTAATGTTTTTGATCATCTTTGTGATCATCATTTATGACTTCAGAGATTTTGATATTTTAAAACTCAGGAGTCTCATGGTTTTATCTTTTAAAAAGTAAGTTTTAAAAAACATTTATTATAAAATTTAGCTTGTCATGAAGGATAAAAATTCATTTTATCACTGACCTTCATGGATGAGAAACATAAGGAGTATTATACTTAAATTATGAAAGCACTTTTCCAGTTCCATATATTTTTCAAATTAATTTATAAAGCACATCCAATTTTGCTTCACAAAACTATTGTGGCAAATCCAACAAAAAATTATCTTATTTTTATTTAAATTATTTAGTAGGGAATGAAGTATTAATTTTATTTCAGAGATCTCTTTATTTCTATTGTCTTCTTTAATTATAATAATTTCATTGAATTAAATCTTATGTCTTTCTATTACAGAAGTAGGATTTAATAGGAATAAACATACTTAAATGTTTATACCTACATACTGAAAATTCAATGACTATTATCTTATTTATTTTGAAGTCTTTTGCAAATTTATAATTTTATACAACAGTCAGTTCAGGAGGCAAAATGTCAAAGTCTGAATCTTATTGGTACTGGTAACTTCAATTATCTGATATTCTAAGGTGTAGTGAGATTTTAACAAAATAGAATTTTCAAAACCTGTATGTGCTGTACCAAACGACTGAATTAAAAAATGTGTTCAGCTAAGAAAGAGGAAAATATTTGAATACTCTCGAAGAAGACACTCAAATTTATTTTTTTAAGTTGTTAAATACATAGTAATATAACATAATACATTTTTATTTATAGTAATGATCTGAATGTTCCATTTTCTTTCTTTCCAGTAGTACTTGTTATAAAAATTGGGAATGAAATAAAAATTGTGAAGTCCAACGTCATGCAGTGGCTGCCTTTTATGATGATGTAGAAACTGTTACCGCCTTCGTTCCATATATTCAGCACCTACAGAGCCGAATATTTCATAATTAGTTAGATAATAAATAATAATATATTCTAGATACGAATTATTCTTTTTCAGTAACTCCCTCATTTATAGAGACTCTCTCTTTACTCATAATTCAGTCATTTAAGGAGAATACCAGTTTATGACTTTCTTTGATGTTAAAGATTCATTAAAAAAGAATTAAAATTGATGAAGAAATTAATTGTTTTACAGAAAATTTATGTTATTAGTGTACCATGTTTGAACTACTTAGTAGCTATAGGATAGTGATGTAAACTTTTAACTCGTAAAATTTTGTCCACATAATTTTTTTTGCTGTCTGATAATTTTAGTTAAAAGGATATTGGCCATCTTAACTGTAACCATAATAGTTAACTTGTATATAAGCCCACTGCATTGATCTAGTGGTAAACTTGTCATCACATATCAGCAGATTTCAAAGTCGAGAGTTCTAATGTTCAAATGCTAGTAAAGGCAGTTACTTTTATATAGATTTGAATACTAGATCGTGGTTACCAGTGTTCTTTGGTGGTTGGGTTTCAATTAACCATACATCTCAGGAATGGTCACCCTGAGACTGTACAAGACTACACTTCACTTATATTATACTTATCCTCATTCATCCTCTGAAGTAATACCTTACAGTGGTTCCGAAGGCTAAACAGGAAAAGGTTATCTATATGTATGTTTTATTAATAAAAAAAAAAAGGTTCATATGTAAGCTGGTGTATAGTTTAGTAAGAATCAGAGTAGCTTTTGAGCTTATTTATGAAGATAAATAGTATTCATTAATCACTTTTTTATTACAAGTGGTATTTTTTAAATTTTAGATTTTAAAATTAAATAAATGGTATATGACATTCTGGTTCTTATAACGATAAAAAATTAATATCTTTTAAAATTTTAAATAAAACAGTTATGGGCAATATAAAAAAATATCAGATCTTTTGTTATAAATAGATATATCCTAAAACATTATGCAATTGCATATTAATTCACAATAGTATGAATATTTTCATATTATTTCCTTTCAGCCTATTATTGTTTAAACTCGTGATTAGATATTATAGGATACATTCACTAGTCAATATATGGTTCTTAATTGATTTTGCATTCTACCTTTCATTCCTAGAATTCCATTACACATACCCTGTTGAACCAATATTAAATTCTATGATTAAACCACCTATTATGTTTCAAGATAAGTGGAATTCTGTTAAATTTTTGAGAATAACAATTTCTTAATAGAAATATAATTTAATTATGTAATCAATTGAAATAACAGAGGAAATATAAGAATAATTATGTACAAATAAAATAATGTGTTTGGAATTAAAACTGAATTATTGGGGTCTACAAACTTATATTAAAGAACTTGTCCTTTGTATAGATGATAGATTCACATGTAAATTCAGTGACTGTGCATGTGAATATAAGTATAATATTGTAGTTTATGAAAATGCCAAGTCTAACTAGGATCAAACTTGAAACCTTTTAGATAAAAGGCTGAGATAACATCACTTTGCCATGGAGGTCCCCAACATAATATAAGATAATAAAAAAAGAAAATTCCAAGTACAGAAAATAATTTTGATAACAAAATTTAATGATGTTTTGTTTGTGATTCTTTCTTTTGGCTTTTTTTGATTTGATCTTGTGTAAGTTATCAAATGTTTTTCTAATGTAATCACAATATAAAAATCCTATTATTTATAAAGTTAAATTTAATCTCAAATTAAGTAATTCTTGATGTATTCTTCAGAACAGAAAACAAACAAATCAAATCACTACACAGAACACAATTACCAAACAAATACAATGCCCCTGGAGTATAAATTAAACTTTTCTGTAATCACAATGTTCTTTATTAAACAAATGGAACACTGTTCCAAACAACGGTGTTTAAAAAATGTACACAATAATATAGAATCAATAACTGCAAACTATTAATAATTCATAAATAAGCCAATTTTGACAAATCTTGATGTTCTAGAAAAATTAAGGAAGAATGTTAATATACTTTAAATTATTAGGTATATAAACATTCAAAACAAACAGCAAAATAAATGAAAAGATAAAGTTCAAATTCATCACACACTTTGAGTATATACTAATCATATGCTTACCTGATTAAAAAACTACTAATAGTAACATAAGCTGATAAAATTTGATTCAATCTGTCACTGGAATAGTTTGTGTTTATAATTAATTTAATAGTCAACCATCATGGGCAAAAACATAGGAGATAATGTACTTTTGCATTACATCATAAATTACTAACATTATAAATTTATTAATTTTTCGTAGACTCACATTTATGACTAGAAAGCGAAGAGAGAAACTGATGTAAAACAGATGATATGTAAGTTTACATATAGGCTCTATGTAAGCCCGATTATATGTTGAATGTTAGTATTTCGTTTCACTTCTCAGTAGTGGTCGACCTGAGATTGTACAACACTATACTTCATTCGCATTCACACACATCATCCTCATTCATGCTCTGAAATAATACCTTACGGTTGTTCCGGAGGCTAAAGAGATAGTATTTCGCTTGATGAGATAATATTTTCTGCAAATCTTGTCGGTAATCTTGTGTTGTGTACAGTTTGTTTGCGCGAGACAGTTAAGTCGGTGAACTTAAGTCGAGAATGTGTGTCTTGTTCTTTATTGTCATTGTGTGCTCGTCGCCTTGAACATTAAGCCATTGAACATAGCATTCGAATGATTGAGGCTGTATCTTTCCATGTGCGCTCGGAATGGAGTTAATTTTAGGACAGCAAATATTTCTTGTTCAATACGTCTTCACTGAAACTGAGTACACACAGATAGTGAATGACCAGTTTTCTGTTGATTTCCAGGTACACTGGTTTCTTATCGGCGTAGTGAAATTTATGCTAATCGAGAAACTGATGAACGACTATGAGCAAAATGATAGACATCAGTATTCGATAAGGAAAACTGCAAGAAATATCAACTGTTATTCAATGCAATCGTAATAAGTTCCATGCAAAAGTTGTCCTAACTGAAAAGTTGTACCTTGTAGTACAAGATTTTTATAAAAATTATTATAACTCTCCAAATATATTGAAGTCCACAAAATAAATTTATAACTAA
>JAAAKQ030280862.1:0-10458 GCA_010016005.3 Zanna intricata | reverse complement strand
ATCCGGAGGTCCCGGGTTCGAATCCCGGTCAGGCATGGCATTTTTGACACACGCTACAATTCATTCATCTCATCCTTCTGAAGATATACTTAATTGTGGTTCCGGAGGTTAACCAATAAAAAAAAAAAAAGATTACTGAAACAAGTACTTACAAACGTATAAGTATGCTTCTTTATGAATTTAAAGATTTTATGTAAATACACCATTTTCTCTTTTATTAAAATGAATTTATTTTACATTTATTTTTTGGGGATTCACTTCAATTATACTTTTATGTTATAAATATAATAAATAATTTACGTTAATAAATGAATTTTTATCGTATAATATGGTAATGGAATGATCATAACTTTAAATCTTTTCCAGCATTTTTTCACAACATGTTGGAGAATTTACTAGATTAAGTAAATTTTTTAATATTTATTTAAATAAATAACAAGATTATTTAATATTAACGGTTTATAAAAACAAATCCAAAAATCTATTAATATAATGATAATTACGCCACTACTTTACGCCTACAATATAGCAAGATTAAATATATAACATTTTAATTAAAGAAATTAAATTATTATTTCAAATAGTTTTTATGCTAATAATAATTATTGGCTGTAGCAGCAGTTAATATCTCAACGATAATGCTCAGCTGAGCGCTCAAAACTTAGGCTTTTCTAAAGGACCATAGTCAAATGAATTCTGCTTTAATAGTACATCCTGCAATATGTACTATTTTATATATAATATTCTAAAATCGTGAGTATTATTACAAAATTATAATTAAACTATAGTAACAGTGACCGGAGCTAGTTGTTAGAGGGGCAAAAGTTATTTCAACTAGTGTATCTATTGTCCGCTGGGCACCAACACCGCCCAGACCGAACTACCACAACCGTCCCCAATCACAGGCAGTCTTGAGTGAATCATGGCGTGGGAGTGGGCGTTACTGTGATCTTCCTCTTTATAAATGTAAATTATTTTGTGAGAAGTAACTTTTATGAGTACTATTTGAAGTCAAGTCATCTACAAAAAAGCGTACGTAAGTCTTTATTAGGCATAATACCTGATTAAGCGTTTTATTGGCAGTAAGTTAGCAGTTTTCAAAACCAATTTTGCTGTCGCTTTTCAGCATAATATGACAAATGAATATATGGTGACGGTCGGGGCTAGTCGTGACGCGCAGTATAGGGCACCTTGTTAAATGAAACAATCTGCTCCATTGTTTGTCTACATTTTATTTTTAAGAATCCTGTGGAACTATAAAAGGAAAACAGAACATAGGGATATTCTAACAGAAGTGTTTAAACAGACAAACGATGAGGTTACTTCTGGAACTTCAATTCGTCAAGCGGCCTTAATGTACAATATAAACTTTGTGATATTAAGCCGCTATATTCTCAAACAAAAGGAGGGTCTAACCATTGATGTTGGCTATCAAAAGCCTCGACAACTATTTACTAATAATCAAATGAAAGAGCTTAAGGATTACATAGAATTTCAAAAATATATTTTGGGCTATCGACTAAAGTAATTAGGTCCCTAGCTTTGAATATGCAAAACAAAACGGCATTGAAGTGCCTGACAGTTGGAATGAATGCAAAGTTACATCGCGTCATTTGGCGTGATTGGTCAGCAGGATTTTTGAAGAGGCACAACAGATATTCCATTGGAAAGCCCGAAGCCACCAGCTTTGCAAGAGCGACGAACTTTAACCGGCACAATGTGTCGGAGTTTTTTGATAACTTATCCCGTTTGTAGGACAAACATAAATCTCAATCAAAAGACGTATGGAACATCGATGAGACGGGTTTAATAAGACCCCAGCGGCCTGAAAAAATAGTTGCTATAAAAGGTGGGAAACAAGTAGGCGGTGTAACGTCTACAGAAAAGGGGGAGCTAATAACCTTAACACTTGCAATAAATGGTCAAGGACATTTTGTACCACCCGTATTTATATTTCCATATTTATAAGCCGCACAGGATTGCAAATGGTCCTACTGGATGCATTGGTGCATCTAATTCGAATGGTTTGACTACTAATGTTGAATTTCTACTTTTTGTTCAGCACTTTGTGAAACATGTTAAGTGTTCTAAAGAGCAACCTAAGTCTTCTTCCAACCTAATATTTGAACTATTTCTGTGTCTGTGCTTGATTTTTGAAAAATAATTAATGGGGTTTTGCTTCCTTCGTTACTTCCCCACACCTCCCATAAACTCCTACCCTTTGACTGCGATGTATATGATCCCTTTAAAAAATATTACAGTGCAAGTTGTGATTCTTGGATGAAGGCTTCTCTAGGTGAACAGATGACAATATATTAGCCTGCCTTATATTTCAAGTATCCTTGCCAGATGCGATAAAGTAGAAAAATATTCTACGCTAAGACTGGTATTTGGCCTTTTAACCCTGAGGTACTTTCTAAGGCGGACTTTTTTCCTTCTTTCGTACGTTTCAGACCGTCCCCAAAACAATCGCGTTCAAACTGAGAGCAATTAATTTCCCTTCAAAATCTTGGCATCAATTTAGCAACTCCTGCAGGTAGATCAGACCTCGATCAGTCATTTGATGACATTGCAGACCATCTACCAGCAATTTCAATAATAAAATGTACGTGCATGATTCCGAGGCAGCACTAGCGAGTCCAGTTAGTATTCGCCCCTACCGGAAGGCCAAAGAAAGGACGAATGTAAAAACAAAAAGCAATGAATTGTTCTATTTTAACTTCCATTTCTGTAAAAACTGCTCAAGAGAAGGAGGGAAATAAAGGGAAGAGAGAAAAACAATTACAGTTGAAAAGGCTACAAAAAAAACTGTTTGAGAAAGGAAAAAAGAAGAAAAGGAGACCACGTCCGTGATCTTTTGCCGCACCAGAAAAAAAAAAAAAGGATGAAGAGATTATATCAGATTGATATAATAATGAAGGAGGTTGCAAATAGGTTTAATACTGGTGAAATAATGACTCCAGAGACATTGCAGGAAACAATTGCAAGAGAGATTGCTAGGCTTGATTTCAGACACAGAGACCGTAAACCTGCATACTGGTGGTCCTCTAGGATTGGCCTGCTGAGAAAAGATCTTCAGCGCTCCAGGAGAATCGTACAGAGACTCAGAAGAAGTGGTAGAGATGGATACGAAGCTGAGTTATTACATGTCAGAGGAAAAAGGAGTGAACTTCACTTTGCAATTAAAAATACAAAAAAGCAAAAGTGGAGAGAATTGTGTGAGGAACTTGATATGAACCCATGAGGACGCGTCTACCAAATCGCAATGAAAAGATTTGGTAAGCGTCTGCCAGTACTTATTGAGACAACCGCCAGGAGAGCGCTAGACGGACTCTTTCCATTCCGGAAATAGATCCACCAGGAGTTTTTGAAAGGAAGCGCTTTACACTTGAAGAAATAATGTCAGCGGTTGGTGGACTAAACAATAAAAAAAGTCCGGGTACAGATTCCATCCCGGCGGGAGTCATAAAGGGGCTTATGATCCATATTCCGGGTGGAATGTTAGACATGATTAATAGAGAACTGGAAAACGGCTCCTTCCCCAGGTGTTGGAAGGATGCACGAATTGTCTTATTATCTAAAGGAAAACGAGATGATCAAGAAATATACAGACCTTTATGCCTTTTAGATAATATGGGTAAGGCCATTGAAAGGGCTCTAGCGGCACGCATTCTTGAGGAAATAAAACATGGCAAGGGAATCCATGACAACCAGTATGGTTTCGTTAAAGGTAGGTCGATCATCTAAGCTATTGCTAGGGTGGTTGACTGGGCAAACAACACAAAACAGGGAACCTGGAGGACCAGAAATATACCGCGTTAATGCTATTAGACGTCCGAAATGCTTTTAGGTCGGGTCGGAAAGTAATCATGGAAGCACTTATGAACAAGGGTGTTACTTCTTACCTCCTTGACAAATTAGTCAATAACTGCGAGACCGACACGCGACAGTGACGACATTAGAAGACAATTTCGACTACCAGATGTTCGGGGGGTCCCACAGGGATCTGTTTTGGGCCCCCTTCTCTGGATCATCGTATTCGATTTGCGTAAACTTGCGTTTACGTCTTCCCGAACAAACCATCACAATAACCGCTAGGTCACCGGCCTATGCCGGTGACCTAGCGGTTATGGTTGGCAGAAAAACTGAAATAGAAATAGAAGAGAGAGTAAACGAAGCCCTCACTTCGATTGGATGCTGGATGTATGATCACGAGCTGGAACTATCGCCCGAAAAGTGCAGTTACACAGTAATGGCCGGTAGGAGGAAGATTCAGCGGTTAGATTTGAAGTTTGGTTACAACCGAATTGAGGAAGCCAGATTCATAAAATACCTAGCTGTCACGCTCGACAAGTCCAACAAATTTAGTGAAAATGTGCCATGGACCTGCAAGAAGGCTGCTAAAACTCTATCGGCACTAAATAGATTTATGTCCTCTTGACGAGCTCCAAGAGCGTCCAAGCGTCGGATCATCATGACAGCAGTAACATCTATTCTGTTATACGCAGCGCCTGTGTAGAAAAATGCAATTAACATTAAGAGAAACTTATCACGTTTGATCAGAGTACACAGGAGGTCCCTATTGGGTGTTGTTAGTGCATACACAAGAATATCATATGAGGCAGTGTGTGTATTGGCCAGCGTCCCCCCCAGTTGACCTGCTGATTCATGAGAGATTTATCACACAGTAAGGCAATAATAAAGACGAAGCTAGAACTTAAGTATTAGGGCTATGGAAAACTAGATGGCAAAGAGGATTAAAAGCTGCATGGACGAAGAGACGGATAAATAATATAACGAGCTGGATTAACAGAACGCGTGGAGAAATAAATTTTCATTTATCACAGGTTCTCAGTGGACACGGAAACTTCGAGGCGTATTTATACCGCATGGGCAAAAGATCATCTAATTGCATGTATTGCCATCTTGAGGACACGGTACAGCACACCTTGCTATGGTGCCCTGAATGGGACCAAATCCGCCTGCAGGCTAGTGCGCGTTATCTGACGCCTGATAATCTTGTGGAGTATATTCTAAGTTCTGAGAGTCATTGGCAGGAAATTGATAAACTGGTCAGAGATACACTGACGGCTACGGACGAAGAGGGACGCAGGAGGGGCTTCTGAGCCTTCTAAACGTTGTCTCTAGATCGCGACGAGTCATAGCGTCTGGCGAGGTGGATAGCCCCAGTAGTGAGGGTCGTCACGCCTAGGTATGGCGATTCCGATGATCAGCTGGAGACTCCATAATAGACCTCGCAGACTCATGGGAAAAATAAATGGTGGGGGAAAAAGGGAGGGAGTGAAGACCGTGACCCGGCTGAGGTGGAAGCTCCGGATATTCTTTTCTGGGTCCAGGTTCTCTGACTGACATTTGAGGCTAAGGCAGATCAAAAAATGAAGATCCGAGACCGGGGTGAACTGACCTGCCATACCAGAGACACATACGGCTGGTGGGTAGGGAGGCTTGCCTTTCAGGCAAGGACACGCCCCTGGGCTGAGCTATACTTTATTGGATGTCCGGCCCAGGGCTGTAGGGGAAAAAAAAAGAAAGAAAAAGAAAAGATGAAGAGTGGGTTTGAAGGAGTGCATGTGAGGACTCCTTCTAAAATGAACGCTTTAAATATATGTAACAATTGTGAAACTGATGAGAATAATCAAGTTTCAGATGTAGATATGTCCGATTTGGTGTGAGCTACTTATGTTACTTTCTCATTATCCATCCTAATTTTCAATGTTAAAATTTCTCTTTAGGCGTTATATTGAGGGCACTAGTTTACAAAATTGTCATAATGAGTTTCAAAATAAATAACTATAATTAAATACTGCTGCAATTAATTTACTTAATAACCCCTTTTACACTAAGTTAACAATGTGTAAGAATTTACCCCACTACTGAAACAACTAGCTCCCGTGACGGGGCACATTGTTACAAATTGCGGGACTTAAAAGTTACACATTAAGTATAAAGTAACACTGGGTACATTACGTAGCAGTATCATCAGATGATATTTCATCTTTACAAAAAGTAGCAAGTGTGGAAAACGGTACAGAAGATTGTAAAAATGTTACAGATAAATAAAAAATCCAGGTAATAAAAAATTATGAAAACTTTGTTAAATTATATAACAGACAATGAAAGAATCATGCTATGCTATTTGATATGGATGATGTGAATAATCATTAACGGATAATTAGAAAATTAAATAATTAACGACAACAAAATCACTAAAGTTAAAAGCGCGAATCAAACAAATAAAAAAAAAAAGAAAGAATGGATTGAAAAGAATTAGAAACCGAACTGAAGTACACAACAAAGAGATGAAAAACATTTTGATATCCGATAAGTTGTGTAAAACTACGATCAAGGAGTGAGGCTCCTCGGTCTGTAGTAATACTAAGGTTCTGATGTGTAAAAACTAAAGCTTAAAAAATATGGAGAATGAAAAGTAAAGCAAAGTGTTTCATATGAAGAATCTGTGCCTAACCGGGATTCAAACCCAGGACCTCCGGATGAAAGGCTGAAACCCACTCCGCGACGGAGATCGGCAGAATTCTTCTTTTTTTTTTAACAAAAATTAACGAGACTTTACCAAAATTTGAACGAATAACCAAACATTTACTTGTTTGAGTTTAAAATGTGATCGATAACAAAAGTATTTAAATGATACTTTTATGTTACAGAAGCAGTTTCAATAAATAAAATACATTTAGCTATTAATAATTAATAGACTAAAATTATACGTTTTATCAGATATCTATTAGGTAAATGTCAAGTAACGTATAGTATCTTAATCGATTATCGACATTGTTGTAGTTCTAGGAAAGGTACTTGCAGTAATAGTTAAGACACAAAAATAATTTTACTGTTTACCCGACTTTTTGATTTAACCAGCTAATCATCGGTTCCGACCGAATCGGTTTACACGTGGATATATAGTATATTATGAACCACTAAATTCCAAGTACTTAAAAATTAGAATATTGTCAATTAGTATTAAAAACGGGGAAAAATATACTTATTTATCTGTATATAAACAAATAAAATCTACTAATATAAGGATAATCGAAGACCCGGTGACTGACTGACTGATGGACCTCTTAACCTAGTCTCTAATAACTTGTAAGAGGCTGTGTGACTCGACTTAAAAGCAAGATTATCCGACTTTCTTCATTACTACGAACTTAACTGTACTTATACAGTAAAACACGACCGCTAATAGTAACAGCCTCCTTTCTTTTACCTACATTCATACATAAAGAATGCACTTAGTATAGTCATTCCATGTAGGCCGTTCGTCATAAATTGCTTATTAAAGAAAAACCTCAAACCTCTGAAAGTTGTTCCCGAAACTATAAAATGAAAATATCCACGTGCCAATTAATAGCTGATGCTGTAGATGTCGGATTAAATTGCACAGAAAGGTTCACTTACTTTTATCGGATTTGAATGAGAGTGTTACTAATTACTTGGTTGCTGAAATTCAATTAAAGACACTGGTCCGTTGTTAAGTGCGGTCAATACCAACTGTTTTGTCGTTAACAGCATACGGCTAGAAAATATGAAAGAAATACAAATATATCAAAATAAATAAGTCGTTCCCTGAACCGTAAGAATCATACAAACGAAATCCAAAACGTTCAGTCGAGTGTAAAAACATACAATATGTTATTTGTTATTTTCACAAGGTTACTAAAAAAAAAAAAACTCCGGCATAAAAAGTACTAATTTACATTCTTCACACAATTTGAAAACAAAAACACAGTAATAAAACAAATTTATAAAAATAAATACAAGGATGAGAGAGAATATAAGATAGGAGAAGAGATACTGAAGGTTGAAGTGTTGTGCTATTCTAACCCCACCCATCAATCTTGCTTTCTCGTTCGGGGCATTGCTATTTTGGTAGTAAAATTACAAAGGATAGATGAAGGCATCAAAAGGAGAGTAGCACAAACAAGGGCATCATTCCAACATGTTCGAAAGTTACAAACATCAGAGACAGATTTAGGCATTAAAAAGATATATTTTTTTAAACATTTCTTTGCGGTGTGAAACTTTACAATTGCGAAATGTATGTGACAAAAAAGAATATAAAGAATAGAAGCATTTGAAAATGGGTATTAAAAAATAAATTAAATAAATAAAAAAATAGTTGTAAAGAGTTCAGAAATGGAGAACAGATATAAAATTGTATATAAGCATAAATAGGACAACTTACAACACCGCGCATTATAATGTCAAAGTTAATTTATATCTGAAATTAATCTATTCATATCTCATATGAAATATTTATTTATCTACGTATTCATGACTTAAGCGTACATAAAAGAAGACTGATGTAAAATTTCTACTCGGTTCCAGCAGCTTCAAGGCCTTGAAACATATTTCTAACTATTCATATTTATTTTTGTGGGATTTATGGCCCTGAAGTGCATCAATGCATATATGTGATTTACTGATGAACATACAAATAATAAAAATTACTGTAGTAATAAGTTATAGTCATAGCAGAGTGAGAATGAATTATCTTAAATAAATAAATATACGTGTAATAAAACACGTGTATATATACGTGTATTTATAACGTATAAATATATGTGTAATGGAAAGTATACATCGTCTCCATAAGATTTTATCATAAAAATATAGTACTAATCTGGCTAAGGAAAAACGGTACTTACTGACTTTAAGCCGATATATATATAAACATTTATTCGATGTTCTGTTTTAAAATATTTTATACCTATCTTTTGGTTATTTTAACTGATTTAAATAAATTCTTAGTATAAAAAAAAACCAGTAAAAACATCTTGATTAAATTTAACGAAAAACCAAGAAAAACATTACTTTCACGTAGACTTTTCATATGTATTATTTTCGAATTTATAACTTCAACAAAACAATTCTATAAATTATGCCGTTGACATAAGATAATAACAAAACTTTTATTTTTTTCCTCGGCAGATGTATGGTGGTACATTGATAATTTGCCTTAATTACTTCGAAAATAGTTGAGGTTTTAAAATTACGGTTCTATCACCAACCACTTTATCGAAACCATCTGTAATTTCCGGGCATACTTTCTTTTTTTGCACAATCGCTGCCAAAAGGAAAGTTTGGTTTTTTTTTTTTTTTTTTGAGGGCGAACAACGCCGAAGCGTTACTATCGCCCGGAATAAATCTATATTATTAAAACCTAAAATTAAATTAAAACCTAAAGCTAAATTAAAATGGTAAATAAATAAGTAAAAAAGATAAATAAATAGAATAAAAGACTAGACACTGATTGACTAAAAAACTTACTACTAATATCACAGACATGGAAAGAGCTTAAGACTAATAACTACATTAAAACTAAAATATTATCTAAAACCTAAAACTAATAAAAAAAATAAATAAATAAAAATAAAAATCGCTTAAACTTAAAATTAATATCACAGAAAAACTTAAAAGCTTTTATCACAGTTGCAAGTAAATAAAAATCCGTAAGGGGTGTAAAATGTCCCTTAACGGATAACAAAAGAATAAAAACTCTAAGTTAAAAATCCTTAAGGGGTGGGTGTAAATGGCCCCGCAACGGATAACAAAATAATAGAAAACAGAAATTATGTACAACCTTAAATTTTGTTAAAAATCCTAACACATCGCAAGAATTCGAAAACCATAACTATCACTGAATCGTCGTTTCTTAGGATATGTCGAATATTCTCAGATATTTTGAACTTGCGACGTAAGGCCGCATAACAAATGCAATCTGTCAAGATGTGACGTACAGTCAGTCGGCAGTCACATCTAATACACATTGGCGCATTTTCTCCAGACATAAGGTACCCGTGGGTAGCTTTCGTCTGCCCTATACGCAATCTACAAAGAACCACTTCCTCCCGACGAATTTTTCTGTATGACGAATCCCATGGCAACACAGTGTCTTTAATACACCGCAGCTTGTTATCGACTGTAGCCATCCAATAATCCTGCCACTTTGCGCGAAGAGTTAGTTTTATAAAATTTATAAAATCGCTTGAAGTAACGCGGGTAGTAAAGCAAGGTTGACTACAAGCGTCCTTAGCTGCGGAATCTGCGTGTTCATTACCTGAAATCCCCATGTGGCTGGGGATCCAACAAAAACTCACATGTGTATTGCGATGGTTCATCTCAGCGATTGCGTTGTGGATTTCTATGACGATAGGATGTCTGGGATTCAAATTTTGTAGGGCTTGGAGAGCACTGTACGAGTCGCTACAAATGACAATATATCGACAATCAGGGTTAACGATATTCAGCGCCTTATTAATAGCGTAAAGTACAGTTGTAAAAATACTTGTGATGCCAGGTAAGCCAAACATGTACGCTCTATCACCGATAACAAATGCGCAATCAACGGTATCGTCCTGCTTTGATCCATCTGTGTATATTATTGTGTCAGGATTTACATTGAAAACAATATGTTGAAAG